>JAULUE010000036.1:212500-377500 GCA_036324585.1 Champsocephalus esox
GGGTTCGATTCAACCGGACTATACAAGGCAGGTGTGAACGCACCCTTAAAGACCTTGGACCGGACCAACCCGATTTGTATATATCACAGCAAGCTCGTGAAAAAGACAAATAGTATCAAAGAGGCTTCTCACGTAGCTGGTACACCAGCTATCTTTTGTTTTCCATGCTTGCTCTTCAAACAGCCGGGGACAGATACGATCTGTTCAGAAACTAGACAAAAGTTAAACAAGTACAAACCATAGACTCTCTGTGTCATGGAGAATACAGTCACTGGTTTATTTATGTCTGTATAGGCCGTTGTTGTGAGTGTGGACGTTAGCTTAGCCAAGCTCCATTCAGAAAACAAGCATTTTAAAAGGGTTTTTCGCCTACCGTCTGTCTGCAGACTTGTCAAAGCATTAATTCATGGTTGTTACTAACCGGTATCAGTATGTTGTTACGTCGGCATCATTTAGAAACGTGTATTATAATTTAATCACGGTAAAATATGTTCATTATGTTGTAGTTGTAGCTCCCGAACCAGCGTGTCTTGTTTGAATGATGCGAGTAAACTGGCAGCCGCGGTGAAACTCGAGCGACTAGAGCGATGCGATAGGAGCGTTTAGAGCGAAGCGAATATTCGCATTGCGTCCGGTCTGAACGCAGCATTAAAGCGAGCTCCGCGCTGCACTGGAAACGCGCCATTACTGTACATCACCAGAAGTCCTAATTGAAGGGGTCATTTCTCCCAAAACTCACTATATCAACAGCCCCACCAAAAATATTTTCCACCAGCCGCCACTGGGTCTGTGATGATGTATTTTGTGAAATAGAAGAACAGCTAAATAAATGCAACGGCCTCCCAAGAAGAGCTCGCCTCTCTCCATTTAAGCTAAAGTGGGTTATTGAAGCTGAAGCTTGTTGCTTCTGCCCTCCTCGACTACGGTCTGGGAGCTGACAGGAAAGTTCAACACACAGATGGCCAGTCCGCCCCTTTGTAGCATATTATTTCAATGAGGGATGAGCAGATCACCACTGGGCTTTCAACTAAAGACACAGCCACGCAAAAACTGAGGCATTTGTACAGCTTGTACTGCAATTTGTGAAGTGCTTTCCTCCGTGGTGAAACGATCTGCACTGCACCACGGAGGAAAGCGGCAGAAAGTCACCTGAAGTTAAAGAGCGGAGCTGCGCTGCGTGCATGGCTTCCTTCTGCAGGTAACGGGGAGACCCGCTCTGGCGGCGGTCTCGTTCAGGATCCGAAAATACAATTTAAAATATTTTGCACAATTATATTCCACTTATTCCTAGTGTGCCACTGGTTACGGTGCCATGGGTTGCCGACCCCTGGTGTAGTCCCAGACCCGGCGCCAGAACAAATCTAAAGGGAGGGCATATGATTTTCATTGGAGGGCACACAACACCGTCATGTGCGGCACAATATATATATATCAAACAGCAAGGCCAACAGCATTGCGCAAAGACGCACACTTATCGCAAATACATACACAAATAAAGGACAACATAGAAACCACTTTTGAAACATTGTGTGCGTGGCAGCACAAACACTGATAAATCACGAGCAAGGCACACACTGGTTAAGGATGGCAGCTTCCTCATCGTTGCACTCGGAGAGAAATAGTAGAGACGGAGACGATGAACTACTGTTAGTTCTATTATGGCATTGTGCATGTTGTGAGAGGTGTATGTTGCTGTGTGGGGAATGCTTTCCATTATTTTGGCCAACTCTGCATCTTTGTACTGCAGCGTATACTCAAACCGTGATAGGAAGAGCCCACTACCTGAGTTGGACATGCTCCTGGCTGGTCTACCTGCATGTGCCATCCGACCTCTGCAGCTCATCCAGAATGCAGCGGCTCGTCTGGTCTTCAACCTTCCTAAATTCTCCCACACCACGCCGCTCCTCCGCTCCCTCCACTGGCTTCCGGTAACTGCTAGAATCCACTTCAAGACAATAGTACTTGCATACCATGCTGCGAATGGATCTGGCCCTTCCTACATCCAGGACATGGTTAAACCGTACACCCCAGCACGTGCACTCAGCTCTGCATCAACCAAACGGCTCGCTGCACCCTCGCTGCGAAGGGGACCCAAGTTCCCATCAGCAAAAACACGTCGGTTTGCTATCCTGGCTCCAACATGGTGGAATGAGCTGACCATTGACATCATGGGGAGCTCATTCCACCATCGGACGCACTTATTGTAAGTCGCTTTGGATAAAAGCGTCAGCTAAATGCAATGTAATGTAATGTAATGTAATGTGGAGTGAATCATGGTCACCTCTGAGAGGGAGTTGGTTGACAGCTAAAAAAGCTATAATATCAACGACAGCTGACATGTAATAACGGCTCCGTGCAAGCTGATCTGCACCAAAGTACTAATTTCTTTATTTGTTTCCTCGCGTATCTCTCTCTCCACAAACTCTCACATGAAATGTGTTCTTTTGATGCGGCATGCCTTAGCAGTCCTTTATCAGCCTGAAATGCGTGTTTGCAGTCGCAAAAACCTTTGACAGTAAAAGCCGCATCAGATGAAGACGTATTTACTTTAAACTGTCTACAGGGGAAACAAAAGGCTCCATCTGCTTTTAACAAATATTCAAGCCATGGTCTGTTGTTGTACCATGCAGCGGCAAAAGTGCGCTTCTTTCCTGAAAACAATGTCCCTGATAACGATCCAGTTTCACCTGGCTGGGTTTATTAACCCCAAGATCATCTGGGGCTGTTGGTCTTTGAGCGGTTGCTGGCCCAATAGTACCTGTTGATGTGCTGCAAGGTAGCGTCTGTAGTGTAGTAGTAGTGTAGGCACCGGCACGGAGCCGGAGGAGGATGCTGGTGTGGTACAGGGTGTGGCAACGCAGGTGGTGATGGTAGGGGCACAAGGAGCTGTGCCTCGGAGGACAGCGTTGGTGGCGGTCGCCTTGAAGAGTCAAGGCCTAGGCTCGCTAACTCAGCCCCGGGGTTTGCTGAGGTCAAGCTTGTGACATTAAGGCGTGCTATTACAACGGCAGGTGCAGGGTCGCCAGCTGCTGCATCGGCTGCAGTTCTTTCATCGCTATTTCAATTTAATAAATCCTTAGACCTTGTGAGCCAATTTCTGATGTCCATTGTGTAATTCAAACATAAATGGGAGTCTACAGAATGCACAATAAACAAATTCAGAGTAGGCGGCAGAGTGTGATTGGTCTAAATGTGGACGAATCACAACAGACACATGAATTTATTTGACGTAGCCTGCGATTTTTTTGTTTTAGTTACTATCTGACATCACATACATCGTAGCATAAAAGTTCACGGTTTATTTATAATAATAAAAAAAAATAGATTTTTACATTTTTATGAAATAATAAAAATCGTGTTTATTGGGGGAGGGCAAGAATGTCAAAAATAAAATATAACAGGAAAACAAATACTGCTGAGCAGTGTACTGATTTTCAAAATGGTAAACAAAGCGAACAGATAGTTATTCAAAGTAAGGTTAAATTAAACAGCTATGGCTGGCAAAGAGGCCCACTGACGTGGAAACAGGAATAACTGTTTCTTAATCGGGCACTATCTCCAAACTGGCCCTGGAACCACTTTAGTGGGAAAGGGGTGAGAGATGATCAGATCTACGGACTTTTCATCTCATGTTCCTTTCAGTTAAACATGGGTTTTAACACCCCATGACAAACCTTGATTGTGGATTACTTCCCACTTCCACTTTTTCAAGTTGGCAAACATCAAATAGACTGTGGATTTGACCTATGACTCAGTATCTTCTTTTTTTATCTCTTCGTGCATATTGAATTCAATTTGAGTTATCTGCTTTCTCCTCTGTCAGTGTATAAGGCTGCCCCAAAGTCAAATGCTACTGTGAACATGTAAATGAAGTGCCTCCTTCAGGATGCAGCCTGCCAGAATATGGGCTATATTGTAAATGGTAGACCTATCAATCTTTTTAAATTTCTGCCCTATCACTAACGCACTAGGCTCTTTGGCCGTCATCTTTCTGCATCATCTCCATTAGTCCAGCGTCAGAGACACATAATGAGCATATTATATCCACCTCTTGTTACTGTTGCAGCCAACTACAAACTTCTATTCTGGCCTTGGTGCAGTATCTTTGTCAGTCAATCGTGTATTAAAGTATGACTTCAGAGAGAGAAGAGCAAGCATTTAAAAATTGTAGCTATTTTTCAAAAGAAGGTATTGGATTTCCTGAAGAAAACATGATTGTTGTAGAGACAGTCTCAGATTCTCTCTGTCCATCTCCCTCTCTCTTACAGTGATCCTAGTTTCTATTGATGGGTAAAGTGAGTCTCAGTGTGTGAATAAGATCGCCAGTAAGAACCCCTCTATCGTCTTCATCGGTCTGAGCCTCGACTTCCCTGAAGAGAATAGCAGACAAGAAATAACTCCCCTCCCTAAATACTCCATGCCTTTCCACCTTGAATTGTTACTTTGTGAGGGGGGAAAACAGACCTGACCAAGTAGGAACATCAAAGGCCGGATTGTTTCCACTTCACTGTCCTATATGTAAATGAGGAGAAAGCAGAAAAGTTGATGAGAGTCAAAGACAGGACATGTGAGGAAGAGAGTTTAGACGGAATATACAAAAAGAGAGAAAGGGAGGGGATATAAGGGAAGAGACTAAGGGGTAAGAGAGAGGAGAGGAGACTGACAAGTGTTTTATTTTGCACCCAGCCTGTCAATCCAAGCAATACACATTGACATGTTAAAGAATATTATTTCTGAATTAATTCATGATTAAAAAACTAAGAGATTTTTACAAAGCTCAGACCAGGGCTTTGCAAAAGCAACACTCCAAACATATTGACACAAAAAGAGTAATATTTGATTTCCATCAACATAGTTGTTAAACTCCCCCAAAACAGTGACACTCTTCTCTACTCATCCATGTAATGATATGGGAGTGTTGTGAAGCTAAGCATATGAGTCATATCTGGTATGTAGGGGCGCAGATGACTTGCTTTTGGCTTAGGGGACACGGTGTCACAGTGTGAAAACCCCTAGCTTAGCCCATGATCAGACCATTTTCTAGCTTAACTATAAGGCGGACCGCGTAAAAAGCTAAAACAAAAAGAGCATCAACAAGTGTTTGCTAGGATTACTGCATCTTGTTCCTCTGCGGTCTTTATACTTGAAGTGGCTGCTGACTAAAGTACATCCTCAAAGACCAATAAAAAGAGCTTATTGGTCTGCCAACCTATATCCACTTTTATATGGATGAATGTGTTGGAGTGTGTGAAGGAGATACAGTACATATTTCTTATTTACTTTCTCCCACTCCCTGGTCTTCATAACAATACTATGAGCAAGAGAAAGGTGCAGATGTATTCATTAGGCACCTGGAGAATAGGTGCCGTCTATTATGTGTTAATTGTCTCTGTTTATTCAGAGAATTGGTAAAGTATTGCCATAGACTGTATATATATATATATATATATATATATATATATATATATATATACATATATATATATATATATATATATATAAGGGTATTGCATGTAATGTGCAGCCAACATCATCTGTCATGTCTGGAGAGTGTTTCAGCTCCCTGGGAGAAAGAAGCAAATCATCAGTAATGTATTGTAGATGCCAGAACTTTAGCACCACTGGGAGTATTCAGCACATTGTCATCACATTGTATAATGAACTGCCATACCTTGTTATAATTACTCCAAACAAATGAGACCACTGTGAAGACAGTGTGTTGCTTCTTTCGAAAGCATTACCATATCTACAACAGGGAGAGTGACATTTTCTATTCTTCTCAAAATTAACACCCTTCCTCCTGTGCTTCATTCAACAAGATCAATGATTAGGTTCAGGGCTTTTGCAAACTCCTCAAGGTTGTGTCCAACGACAAGGAAGCCATGGAGTGAAGGTTGCCTGTTTGAAAATCATATATGTTTATATATTTCAGCTTCATCACTGCAATGAAAAGTTGGAGAATCTTTGTGCACATTTGTCTTGCAGGCAATTTTTTTTCAAATGTATTAGGAACTCGTCCAGACCCTAAATCATTCCATTATTAAGTTGCTTTTTATTAAACCCAGCTCGGTGCACACATTTAAAGACCCAACACAAGGAGGAATACATAAATGCCCAACCAGAACAACACAAATACACACACACACACACACACACACACACACACACACACACACACACACACACACACACACACACACACACACACACACACACACACACGAGCTGGCGCCACTATCAGCAGAAATAAGGACTTCATCTATTGTATTCTGTTGTAATTAAAAAGGAGAGAAAATTGCCAAGAAGAAAGTCAATCAATAAAATAATCGAGGATCATTTGTGCATGTATCACCACTATTTGCACATGGAAATGTGTTGTTATTTTAAAGCAGAAAGGATTTGATAGAACACAACAACATTTTTGAATTTACAGGAATTACAGATGAACCCCCTTTTATAGATAATGCATTCTCTTTTGTTTGTTAAGAAACCTTGCCCATGCATTTAGGGAATAAGATCACTGTATTTACTCCTTGTTTCATTTATCATATTTGGGATGTTTGAAATACAGAATCCCATCCAAAGGCTAATCAATTTGCAGGAGCAGTAAAATATAACGGACTCGCCCCTTTGCTGCATTTCTGCTTAGTAGTACTTTTCTGTTCATCAAGCGTGATAGACATCTTGCTGTGTGTGACTAATAGACGTTTGAAACCCGAGTTAATACATCAGCTTAAAAAAAGCCAAAACACCACGAATAAGATATGATTTTCAGTTTTGCAAGATTGTTGCACTATTGTTTTAGAGCGAAAGCATTTTTGTTGATTAAATGTTTGTTTTTTCCTATATGCAAATTCGGGTTTTCAGCAAAGCCATCATTGTTGTATTGTTGTTAAACACTAGTTTGCATTATCTCAGATGAATTATACTTGATTGGTCACAAAGTCAAATGTGAGTGCATTTATTTACAAGTCAAACTGACTAACACAAGCCTTGCTCGCTGCTTTTAAGTCCTCGATATGATGCTTTGACGTCGACATGTGAAGGCTTTCTTTCTCATCCCTCCTTAATTGCTTCATATTTATGTTTCCTAATGCCTTATGGGGCTCCCGAAGATCTAATAACACTTGTTGGAGACATCAATAAACATGTCGGTCCTTACAATGTGACCACAGGGATGTTTCAGAGTCAACAGTAAAGATCTGATTATATTTAATTTTCTGTAATGACTTCTTCTTCATGGTTCACAGAGCCTAATAGCACACAAGCTAGATGATTGCTTGGGACATGAAAGGGACATTACAATGAGTCATGGCAATGTTTTTGTCAAGTAGTGACGTTTATTATTCAATTTCTTCTTATGTGATTTAGAATTACAAGTGTATTAAATTCTTTATGATTAAATAATCAATTAAATGCTGTTTGCAGAATGTTAGTGTGTGTTTATTCATTTGCCCTTGTGATAGAAATAGTAACACATGACTTCCTTTCGTCCTTGCCCTCAGCATTTTTGACTTTATGGTTAAATGTATCATTCAGCAGTCTCACTCGTCGTCCTTGCTTGGTCATTATTGCACATCTGTCAAAGAGAGAAGAGCTAATTCCATATTATGTTTCCTGAATATATTTTAATTATTAATGCAGCTCTGGGACATGCTTACATTTTTTCGATTTAAAGACAGTTACTGAGCGGCGCCTAAGGTAGCATTGCACTGAACAGCAGGAGCACCATATTTTATTACTTGAAAGACTGCAGTATCTGATGTTTTCAGGGCTTTTCTGGATGATAAATGCACTCTTTATGATTGACATGTAAATATTCCAAATGTTTTACCGGAGGGTAAAGATTATGGGTTGATTTCTCAGCTCATTAACATGCTCAAAGTAAAGTCTTTGATATCAGACATAAAGTAAAAATCACTCTGGAAGCTCAAGTATTTGTGGCTCAGGCATCAGAGTAACTAAAGCAGACATTAAATAGATTTAAAATATAGTTTTGAATCAGACATTGAGGTTGAGAAGGAGACAAAGAGATGAGAAAGACTAGCAGTGTTATGTGTCTTCAGAGAATGCACTTGAAGCATGTATAAATTAGGTGAAACTTGTCTTCATGGCGCAGAATCTCACCAATAAAACTGCATATATAACATTGAGTGCCATTGAACTTGGCTGCATGTCCTTTTGACCTGATTATAACAGCAGTAATGATTGCTCCTTGAAGGGGAGTAGTAATAATGGAAGCGTTTGGAAGTGGAAGCACTGCATCAAAGTACTAATAAGGTGGCATTCATTCTGGCAGCCATTTTTGGTTTCATTTGTCTAAAATGTTGCCTCTTTTTGGGTTACATCCAGTTTCATCCACTTTAGCTTTCAGATTTATGGGGATGGTCTTAGCTCATGGACTTAAAACTAAAGAACTCTTGACAATAATATATATTACTAAAGTCATGGACAACTACTTTAAATAGATAGAGGTTATAAGCACTAACCAAGGATGTCTGAAGACTCAGTTGATCCTCGTCTTCTAATGCAATGTGAGTTTCATAACACTTCATTTTTTTAGCAAATATAATGAGTAATAGAAAAAAACTGGACTTTCTATGAAAACAAACATAATTCTGTGTTTTAATGTAACTAGTTGATCTGTATGTGCTGGTGCATGTTTGGAAAGGATTTAAAACTATTTCTTATTCAGTGGGATCGGATGTGATTTCACAGACTTTGTCAAATTCTAGTCTTAATTCAAGTTAAGAGTTATACAGCGAATGTTAGTTGTCATCCCAGCAGGAATTAGACAGCTTTGAAGTAATACTGGACTTCACAAATTATGTTTTCTAAGGATTTCTGTACTTTTTACTCTCTTATTTAAAATGTCAGAGTTGAGCCCTGCATCGCACACACATACACAGCCACACACTGGTGCTCACACATACACTTATTCTTACTCTCAGGATAGTGAAGTCTTACAGGGTGCGGAGGCGATGACAGTCAGAGGATAACTGATCCGGCAGAGGATCACTGAGCTGACACTCTGATAATTACATGCCAATCTCACACACTCTCATTTCCGCCATTGACACACACAAACACACACAATCACAGCCGGGTTCACAGATAAAGCACATGCATACTCACACAGATCCCAGACAGCCAGGGTCTCTACTGCTCGGACGCATATCCACATATTCCACATATTCCACATATTCCATAGTAACAATTAAACACACACGCACAGACTTGATTTCTGCAATGCGTCTCTCTCCAAATTCCTAACTGTGTTCATGTACTGTCAGAGGTCACATCAAACTTTAACCAGACAGCATAAACATCTTCAAATGGAATAGAACACCAGGGCCTGTTACACTGGGACTACAGACACACACACTGTACATACACTCAACACACAAACTGTAGTTAGACAAATGGAAATACACACAGACTGCAAGTATGAGCACCCTGGAAATGGAAATGCAAATGCACACGCAGACACTGACTCCTATGTGTGTGTGTGTGTGTGTGTGTGTGTGTGTGTGTGTGTGTGTGTGTGTGTGTGTGTGTGTGTGTATGCGTGTGTGTTTTTTAAGGACAGCAGAGTGAAGCAGTAAGGAGCATGTGTAAATTAGATTTTTTTTATTTCCTGCATCACACACTATTATTTTAGGCCACACTAAAAAAAAGTTTATTTCCGTTTTTCCCCTTTATTTTCTCTCAAAAAGACCCCCATTCACCCGCCCATTCTTGCGATATCACCCACATCTTATTGTGAGAAGAGATGAGACACACAATCCTGCACTGTGATTGGTGATATCCTTTTCTAAGGTTGAGCCAATAGAGTGTACCGTTAAGAGGACATCTCATTAATCACCACTAAACACATTCACCCTGAGGCCTCCCCATGACTTTATTGATGCGTGGCTCTTTAGAAAATCCATTGGCCCCCCTTTGTGACAGAGGAGAACATATGATTGGTTGTCCTAGAGGTGAAGGTGGACATCCATTGGCTGCCGTGATCAATGCGGGATGTCTCTGCAAACTAATGGCTGCCCTCGCCTGTCAAATCACTCTGGCTCACTTGTTTCAAGGCGCGCGGTTAAAACGTGACGTCCTTTTATTGCACTTCAGTTCAAGTTGTACAACTGGCATCAAGCCACCTCTTGAATTCAATACTTTTTAAAGCCAATCATGTTTTAAGCTTAGGACAACTAATCCAATGATGCTTTGGGGGATGTGAACAGGAAGTGTTTTGTTGGGTATTAATTCAGTGAGTTCAGCTTTGGACGGCAACTTCAGATTTTATGTACGAATATTAATTTGTATTAGCGCAAGTACAAGTAAACAAAATGTGCTTTTTTCTTCCTCAATTTGCGGTGTTAAATAGATGTACAGACAAATGTTACTGAGTTCCGTTTAATACTTAAGAGTTATGACTCTGAGAAGGAGAATACTTGTTGAATTAAATTGCAGCATATGATGTGTGCACAACCACTGCTGCTGCTTTAACTGTACTTTAAACCTGGTAAATATGAAGTTCCTGCTGACAACGTGACAGCTCACGGCTGCCAGTTGTCATAGTAACACAACAGGTTTTGTGCATTGATCGAACCTGAGTCAGCCAAAATAAGCAACATTCGACTGCACAGATTCCAACAAAGAGATGCTGTGGTTTAATTGGGAACCACAGGGTTTCAGTATGTGCTTGCTCAGACAGTACATAAACAGACTTTATACCATATTGATTACAAAATCCATTCTATGCTCACTGAGCTGGTGTATTTAATGATTGTGAGTGAGTGTGTTATTATTTTTAGCTGACGCAAAATTCCCTTTTAACAAACAATATCTTTGAATGATTAAAATGAGTAATGGCTACTAGCTGCTCCACTTCAGTTAAGCATATTGTGTTTGATGGTATATTAATACAACTAATTACTTCACACAATTTGTTATGTTGACTGTAACAATGGGTACATATTGCACATTTCATTGTACTGGATTTCTGCCACTTTTGTTTAATAGAGTGAACTTCACTCGGCCTTTGGCGGTTGGAAGCTCTGCATTGTGACAGTTCAACAAAAGGTCACTGTAAAGTGTCCTTCAGTGTGGAAGAAGAAATAGAAGAGGGGATGGGGAGAGTGTTTTGATCTGCTGAGGTAATTTGGTCAGGCCTGTTGCTGATAAGAAAAAGAAAAACAGAAGCACTTGGAAACCATGCAGAGAAAATGTGCCTTCTTCTTCTTTTATGCCACCAGCGCAGGGCTTCAAGGGGGAATAAACCAATGACTGTCATATGTCATTGTAGAAGAACAACAGAGAAAACTTTCCAGTGGTTCCTTTTTTTCCCGAACCATATATTCAGTTCAGTCAGACAACTCACGTGTTCCTTTAACATGTTTATTAGAAACAGCATATAGTTGAGTTTGGCGACTAGGCTCGGGCATCATCACTCCATAGATATACATAGCACGATGAGTGATGATTAAATAACTAACCCCTGAGCCTACAGGTGGAAGCTGGGGTGGTGGTGGGGCAGGCAAGCAGCAGCAACATGAAACACAGCAGCACGAACATGAACGCAGCAATAGCAAATGAATGCAGCAATAGCAAATGAACGCAGCAAGCAGCAGCAACGTAGCTGCAGCAATAGCAGCAGCAAGCAATGCATGGAGAGAGATCTGGCAGGTTAAATAGAGCGGCATATTAAGGAGACTCTGTTTGGTTGGTTGTAGAGCGGCAAGGGGCGTTATGTATGAATGCAGCATAAGTGCTCGAGTTGACTGCCTGAACTAGCTCGCAGGCTTCGCCCCATTTCAGTCAGACAACTCACGTGTTCCTTTAACATGTTTATTAGAAGCAGCATAGAGTTGAGTTTGGCGACTTGGCTCGGGCATCATCACTCCATAGATATACATAGCACGATGAGTGATGATTAAATAACTAACCCCCAAAACTGCGTGGAGATTAGATACTATCCCCCAAAACTGCATAGCCCGAGCCTGACGCTGGTGATGTGAGACTGATAAGTAGAGGGCCTGGCGAGCTGCCATGTGGCCATTCCCGCTAAGCACAGCGGCTTTAAGGGGAATATACTACCAAGTGAGACTGCTATGTGTAGGCCTGAGGAATAGCCCAGAGCCGATTCTTCCCTGAGCACAGCGGCTTTGAGAGGAATATACTACCTATATATGCTACCTAATGAAACTGCTATGTGAAGGCCCGGGAACAGCCCGAAAAGCCATCCCCCTTAAGCACCACGGCTTTGAGGGGAATATACTACCTAGTGACTGCTATGTGAAGGCCCGGGAACAGCCCGAAAAGCCATCCCCCTTAAGCACCACGGCTTTGAGGGGAATATACTACCTAGTGACTGCTATGTGAAGGCCCGGGAACAGCCCGAAAAGCCATCCCCCTTAAGCACCGCGGCTTTGAGGGGAATATACTACCTAGCGAGACTGCTATGTGTAGGCCTGGAAGTGACCAGTGCCGACCCCCCCCCAGCACCGCGGCTTTGAGGGGAATATACTACCTATCAAGACTGCCATGTCTAGGTCTTTGAGGCAGCGACAATGAGCTTTCCCCCCCAAGCATGCAGCTATGAGGGGAATATACTATAATGAAATAAATATAATCTAACCCAGCAACCACCTGGTATGCAATAACAGGATTCTACAGATATACATCTTTGAACGTTACTCATCATCGAGTAGTGCAAGAGCTCATGGTTGTTTGTGCTGCAAGGATCTCATTCATGTGAGGCATGATATAGCGCTGGTGGGCAGAAGATGACCAACGGCCCAGGATACTCAGGGTTGAGGTAGGCGGATATAGAGCTGCGGTTGTGGCTGTGCAGATTCTTAAACAGTGGGAATAGCGATCTGGGGGCAGGTCGCAGCTTAGGCAGAGATCACGCAGTTTGGAGAAGAACCCTCGTCGTTGGGTTTGCAGCCATCGAATACACATGGGTGCCGACGCATGTGTCAGCGGGCAATGATGCGAGACGTTCAGCATGGAAGATAAAGGACAAAGAAAACAGTGTTAGTTTTTGCAATGATTATTCGGGGTTCCTTGACTCCCCAATCAGAAATGTCAGACATTGAATGTTTCAAAACAGTGTGTATATTTGATCTCCAAAGTTAATTCAGTAAGGGAGAGATTAAGCTGAGGATTAAAAGGTGAGAGGTCTGTGTATATTCGCCACCTGAGAAACCAATAGAAAGCTGTAACAACTGCATCTGACGTTTATCAATGTATAGTGAAACCCCTTTGCCTGAATGTATACATTAACCTTTGCACAGGGTGCGAAGTTAAGAGGCAGTCTTTATCATTGCGTGGAGGACGTGCCTTCTTAAGGCCCTTGAGGAGCAAATTAATGAACTCTGGCGTGGCTTAATACTTAGCACTTGAAGATTGCAGGATTCTAATGAAAATACCATTAATGCATGAACAACTATTATATCTATTGCATAAGTACACAGAGGAGGTTGGGACAGAAGAAGATAAAGTACCAAGCTGAATTGTATGCTTTGAATCATGCTCTTGGTTGGAGGCAGAATATGGGAAATTCTTGAGGGCTTGACGTGTAGATCCAGAGTCATTTGGTTGAACGAGGGCATGGCAAGCTGGTGGGGCAAAGCACTCTTTGTGAAATCCCCCGAACCAGCAGAAGGCGCAGCATCTGTAAGTAACTAGAGAGGATCTGAGGACACCGCAAGGTCATTATAAAAGAATGAACATAACCTTCTACTCATCGCAGAGGGGGTAAGGACCAAAGATCTGAGCAATAGCCATCTCTAAGATTGCATTCATGCTGAATAGTCCGCGTCTTTACACCAGACGCAAGTGTATTACATCGTTTCATTTACAGAAGGTTGGGTTTGCGTTCACCCAGGCAACCTCAAACAGACTATGAACTGTAAACTAAAGTCATTGTACGGAGATGCTTTTTCAACAATTGGCGGGACATTAAGCGGATAAAATGCAGATCCCAGCAATTCCTACAGTAGCCTGCATCATGGAGCATTGGCAGGTTATTTTCATACTGCTGTTAATCTGGAGAGCACATCAACAGACTATGCGGCCGGCGCATAGGATTATAAATCAGACAATGTGCATTAAAAACATTACAACACATAATGAGACGTTATGCAGTGAGGAGGTTTCACCGATGACAGGTGGCTCTGATGAAATTGTACCACTGCCTTTTCTCTGTACACAGGGGACCAGTGAGGTAAGCAGTCACCAGAATGAATGCATGACCCTATAGGTTACTGGATGTTGCACATAGCATAGATAGCAAAACAAGCGATGACGCGCAAATAGTTGTTTCACATGTTTTGATGCGGACTACGTCACACCAGCAATGAACCTCTCCAGAGTTTACTAGCGAGCGACCCGCGACCACCTCTTTTAGGCGGAGCAGAGGTATCGGACTGCTTCCACACCAATCCAACGAACCGCATCAAGGGGTTAACGCTACAGGGACCGATTCAATAGTACTAACCAAGCAGGTGTGAACGTGACCTAAGACTATGGTGCCTTAAGGTCATCACGTCATTGGAGGCAGTCGCAATTTCTACAGGCTCGCACTACCTGTTAGCATCTGGCATCTGTTAGCATCTAGCTCTCCTGCTTACAAACTTTGAGCCATCCCTGTTTATACAAGTAGTAGTTTTATGCTATCTGCCGAGGCCGGCTGTACTGAGGTGTTTTACCTCCGGAGACGGAGCGTAGAGACGGAGCGTAGAGACGGAGCGGCTCCACCTGTTGCTGCCTGCGATCTGCGATCTACGGAGGCCTGCTCCCACCTGTAGAATACGGCTGTACTGGAGAGGTTTTTACCTCGGAGTCGTCGCGGAGAGACGGAGTGGATCCACGCTTCGGGCTTGGCCTGCTTCCACCGGGCGTGTGCTGCTGTACGGAGGAGGATTTTACCACCGCTGGGGCCTGCTTTCCACCTGTCCTGGTTCTGCTTTTGCAGAGCCTGCTTTCACCCCGGGGATACCACGGAGGGACCGGAGTGCTTCCACGCTGCTGTTTTCGCCTGTCCTTTGCTGCTGTGCTGATTTTGCTCCAGGAACATCGCGGATACTGTGTGCTGGTCTGGGGAAATGGCCCATATCGGGATTCTGCTGTGCCTGTTAACTGTTTTGGACTATGACAAGATCATAGTCATTCTGAGAAGTCTACTGGATTCAGGTCTGTTCTGCCACCCGCAGTGGGCATCCCCTGCAAAGGTTCGGCTGTGTTGCTCAAACAATTACCGGTTGCCTTGTCACAGACAATCTGCTCGACAAAATATGTTTGTCTTTTGTTTTTCCTGCGATGATGGTTCTTCAGGACTGCTTCTTAAGCTCAAATCACACTCTTGCAGACTTTTGTGTAAATGAGATGACAATGTATATGTGTCGTAGAGAATCCAGCATAATGCTTCTGATGTCAAAGAAACGTGGGCTACTATGGCAACCAAATGCACATTTGATTGTAAAACCTTAAAATATATATGCCACAGAAGGCATATATCTGCTTTCCCTTTCATGTCATCTACAGAGCAAAGAAACGGGAACAATTTTAGTAGTTAATAAAGTCTTAACAGAATAATTGTGAGGAACTAACGGCTCAATAAAGAAACGTTGCTAGAATAATTCCTCCTAGCACTAGGCTAGGGGCCTGTTGTGTTTTTAAACGTTTAAATAGCAGCACGTGTAATACTCCTGGCTCCTTCAGTGCAACTTCAGTCTTGCGTGCAGGTTTCAACAGACATGGGTCCCTGGGAGCCAGCATAACTTGCTAAGAAACCTTGATTTAAGCCTGTGATAAGGTAATTTGACGAACATTTGTGATTAGGAAGAGCTTGGAAACGATTTGCAGCATGAAGCCTCCTGAGGCACACCCAGCGAGGGGCAGATATTGCAGGTAGAGCTTAATTCCTGTGAGGAAAAACTCTTCTTTGGTAGGTGATTAAATGTATATGGCCGCTTGGCAGAGAATGATTCATGGTATTCATAGAAAAGACACTGTAGGAGCACGTTTTTGAAGTCTAAAATGATGGTCAAAAATGTATCGAGCTTCCCTTCATATTCACGTGATGGAAATTATTAATTTATTTCCGTTTTTAATTTCATTGATTTATAGTAGGCCTAGTATAAGTACTTATATACAATCAACTTCTGTATAATTGCCTCAAATATGACTTACTGCAGGCCAAATATTTCCATAATAGTATTATATACCTGTCAGGAAGCAAGAACTCGTGGCTGGATCTGGGACTCCAATTCCCAGAATCCTCGGGAGTGTGACGTCAGTGGCACAACGTGGTTGAACGCGGAAGTAGAAACATGTGTTTACATTGCAGGTAGAGGAAATCGAGTTTGTTCACGGTGATATATCGTGCAATTAAAGGCTTCAAGCGCTGATTTTACTTCGAGATGGTAGGACAGGATGGCAGGTACTTTGGGAATGCCGGAGTCAGCTTGCTCCTGCCTTTTTTGATGTTTAAATACCCACCGACCGAGAGACAGTGCGACTCTTAGCTGACACACAAGAGAGGGGTTGTTACCGGAGCTGGCGTAGAACTCGGGACTTCCTCTGGACCAAAGGATATTAAAAGCTACTCCAGATGAGGACGGAAGGGACACCTGAATGCGTGTCGTGCGGGACCTGTGGCTCGTTCCAGCGGCGTCTGAACCATGCTCTGAGCTAGCCTGTGTTTCGGGAATGAGGCATTTATTACGGCTTCTTGCGTATGACGATTCGGTTCCAGAGTCGGAGATTGCAATAGACATTTGCAAGGACAGCAACGGCAGGCAAGCAGCAGCAACATGAAACACAGCAGCACGAACATGAACGCAGCAATAGCAAATGAATGCAGCAATAGCAAATGAACGCAGCAAGCAGCAGCGAAGTAGCTGCATCAATAGCAGCAGCAAGCAATGCATGGAGAGAGATCTGGCAGGTTAAATAGAGCGGCATATTAAGGAGACTCTGTTTGGTTGGTTGTAGAGCGGCAAGGGGCGTTATGTATGAATGCAGCATAAGTGCTCGAGTTGACTGCCTGAACAAGCTCGCAGGCTTCGCCCCATATATTTCCCACCCACCATTTGCTACCATTTTGCTACCATGTGCTAGTTTTAAATGGTGGCTGTTGACTCCATTCGTGTCCTGCGCTCAAATGATTCTTTGTATAATTCAGTTTATAATTTGGCAGAGTCCAACAATATGATGTCAATATTTGTTTTCATTCCAGTTGGCTCAATGGTCTGGCTTGCTTGTCTGATGCAACTCACTGTAACTGACTTCACTGTGCTTCCATATGGCGCTCAGGTGTGTTTGTGTGCATGACGTAATGAGATTTCATATATGCCAAAACCATGTGTAGATATTAAGCAAGCAGTATGGTCTTCATTTCATTGTCCTTATCAGCAGTGTTTGAAACAATGCTCAGAGTAAAGTCTAGAGAAATGATTTGCGTGTGAAGACATTTGTTAAAGCAGACATGAATCCATGTATACACTAACATGTGGGCATGTGAGGTAAAGAGGCAGCCTTGTCCACAGGGAGAAGGTAAGCGGCAGTGTTTTGTCAAGCAGCACATTATTGAAATCTCAGGGTTAGTGCTGTGTGATTCAGCCGGGCCCTGAGGAGGAAAGTAAGAGGGCCAGTGCAACCATGCAGATTGGATCTTACATCTCCAGCAGCTTGGATAAAAACTGTTCTGAAACTTAGTATGTTCACTTTCATTTGTGTCTTCTTTTCATGTGTCATCTCCATCGCTGACCCAAGATGAGCCCATGCTGATTGAATGAGTAAAGTCTTTTGATGATGCATTACCTCGAAATATTTCTGTTCAACTCTATTCTGTATCATTTCTCCCTGTATTATTTCTTTATGTTGAATGGACTCTCATGGCCATTCAAGATTTTCGGTTTTCAAATTCATACCCGGATTTAAAACAAATAAAATTACAAGCATATCACTTTAAGCGTAAATACCCACTTTAAAAGATATATTCTCAGCATTTGTAGTTTTAAATGATGTTTTATAATCCTCTTAGAGCTAGTTGCAGGGTGTGAAACAGATCATATCATTGCAGGGGACACATAGGGTGCATGTCCTGAATGCGTTAATAATTGAATGCTTCTTTTCAGATTTGATCACATCAGTGCTTGCATCGGTTTGTAACTTGCTCAGCAATAGTTAAATATACATGGATTTAAAAAAGTTTCGTCCCAGGGAATATTTGTGTTCAGTCCAAACACATTCCCCATTTGCTTCTGAACCCCAGTCCCTAGCACATCCCATACCTGAAGTAAAAACAAATTCAGAATTGTGCATCAATTTAGTCAAAACATCAGTAATTGAGACATCTCTAGTAGGCAAATGAGGAGCAACTTGTTAAGTGTCTTGTTTTTGCTCAAGGAAACTTCCTGCGCCGCAGACACCACTCATGCAACTTTGCTTCTCAACGGCCTCCCTGGCGTAATTTGTTTTACACATGAAAGAGTTCAACTTAAACTAACAACTTCTGGATGTTATGTTGTGGAAACCAATGAGCACACTCACCTCTGCATTATTTACGAGCCCATTACTTTGAAACCTTACATGTCTTAGCACTTCACAGCCGTGGAGATGAATTTGCTGCTCTCTTCAGCCACTTAAAGTAATGCTTTGGTTTTGTCTTCTTTAAAAATAGACACCAATCTATTTAAAACCAGTTTGTTTGGCATTTGTGTTTATGCTGCCTTTGTGGAGGAACATTTAAATTGCATCTGTAACCGTTCCCATTCATTCCTCACCCTCAGCTGTGAGATCACATTTGTAAATGTGCAAATACTCCTGTCTGCTGTATGCGTTGCAGTAAGATGGCAAGCACTTTTCTGTTTGCCCACAGACACACACACCCCCCACTCCCCCCTGAATCAAATGTCACATCTGCCTGTTTAAATGGGACTGACTTCACTTAACACAGAGACACTGCTGGGTCCCCCTTCTACTTGAATACTATTGATGCTTTGTCGAGAGGAAAAGCACACTCACTGAAATGTGCTGACGTGCACACTTACACACTTACGACAGAAGCGCCAGATTTGAACTTTTTTCCCCCTTTTCTGTTTGTCTTGACACTCAGACACGCACAACATTACTTGGCATTTTTCTCTGTGGTAAAGCTTAGGTCCACATGGTCTAAAGTGAGTCTTTCTCGGCAGCTGCTCAGGTCTCCATCAAAATCAATACAGAGAATTGGTCTAGTGAATCTCAGGGAAAGTTACAATATGGGAGTGTGTCTAGGTGTGTGTGTGTGTGTGTGTGTGTGTGTGTGTGTGTGTGTGTGTGTGTGTGTGTGTGGGTGTGTGTGTGTGTGTGTGTGTGTGTGTGTGTGCATGTGCATGCGTGTATGTGTGTGTGTATGTGTCTCAGAAGACAAGGTATTGAGTCTAGGAGGCAGCAGGGAATAGAGTAAGCTTACTGGATGCCATAATGGATTCCTGTTTACACTCCACCTCCCCCTGACTCTCTGTATCTCTCTCTCTCTCTCTCTCTCTCTCCTCTCTCTCTCACACACATTTTTTCTGTCTCCCCTCTCACCCTGCAACTCTTGAGACAACCTCACCTCCTCAGACTCCAGTCTTAAGACCTTAAGCTGTCTAATCTCCTCCTCCCCTCACTCTCATCTCCTCCTCTGCTCCTGTCCCTGTGCTCCTCTCTCTGCTCCCTGTACTCCCTTCTCTTGTACCCTTCTTCTTGTTTGACCTCCTGCAGATGTCAAATGCAAAGCACCAGTAGACGGCTTTATCCTGTGTTGAGTGAGGTTTACCCTCCTTGGAGACTCCTTTAGAGTCTGGGTAACTCTAACCCGGCAATTAAAGTACATCACAAGTGTTATATTTATTATAAACTATCATTGGGACTCCCAGGACAAGGAGTGAAGTATTTTATTATGGGTCTATTTTATATTAGAGTTTACAACCCTGAAATGTATGATTATATATGGCCCATTTAGGTTTTCATGAAACTGAGGGTCCTTTGCAGAAGATATTGTTACGACCCTGGTCGTTATGTGTATTGTATAGATATTTGTCCCTCCTCCTCCTCCTGTGTGTGTGTGTGTGTGTGTGTGTGTTTGTGTGTGTGTGTGTGTGTGTGTGTGTGTGTGTGAGAGAACAAGCAGGTGGTACCTTCAACAGGCTGATTGGTCCACCTGAAGAAGAGGGGAGCATCAGGCACTCTGCCCTCTCTCTAACTCAGCTTCTCCTGCGCCCAACAGTTGCGTATTTGTATCTGTCCTTTTGTACTTCTGTCCTTGTATATTTTGTAAACCTTGGAAGGATAGACATAACTTTAACCTGTCCTTGTTGGACACGCCTTAATTCTACGTGAAAGTGTGAAACCCTTTTTCTTTTGGTTGGTTCTCGTTTTCTCCTGTTTTTACGTCAGTGTAGGTAAGAGTAGTGATGGCAAAATGAAGCTTTGAATGAAGCTTCGAACCACTTGGACAATTGTGTCGGAAATAGGTTCATTTCTCGAAGCTTCAGTTACAGCGACCTCTCCTGGCGAAGTGCAAGGCTGCAGTGGGTTTAACGTATCTTTACCTTGAAAAATATTCGATGCACACACACTAAGACTGAATATCATGGTCTATTTGCAATTAAAGATTGATAATTGTGTGTATTGGGTTATTGAGAAGAGACTAGAGAGTGCTGGACATGTTTTTGGGAGGAGAGGGCGTTTTATCAGTTATTAAAGTATTAAAGTTGAAAAGCAATGATTAAAATACATCCATTCCGGGCTTTGAACTTTTTAACCAGAGGACACGCCGCATTCGGGCCCCCGGCTCTATCCACTGGGCTATCTATTCCTTGAAATATTGAACTGTTTTTATATTACTGATAATTGTCTTTTTGTTCCCGAGCCAGAACGACCTATCTTTCTTCCTGACTTGCTCTATAATGATACTACAATTCAAATGCAATACCAACAGCAACTCAACAGACAACAGCAACAACGCAAACTACGACAACAACCCACACATTGCGCATTGTTTAGAGCGGTCATAAAGTGTTGAAGCGCTCAAATTCGAAACTGTTTCAACCTGTCACCTGTCAGAATCGAGACGAGGCAGTGCATTGAATCGCGTGAATGGACCGCGAACCAGTCAAGTGATTCATTCAGGAAATGAAGCAGTTGCTACGTCGGACGTTATATGTCACGTCATTTGAAGCAAGCTTCGAAGCACTGCTTCTATGGAATAGGAAGTCCAGGGTTGAAGCTCCGTTTGAAGCTTCAGTGTCAAACTGCCATCACTAGGTAACGGAGCGTCCACACTACAGCTTCAAAAAAAGCTTGGAGGGCGTGTCTGTAGCTTGGGGATTTTATTCAAGCAACGCGACCAACAACCAATCACATGAATCTCCCGCCCCCGACATACAAAGCAAAAACCCCCGGGGATTGTATGGGAGCAATATATATATAAACTCCCCAAACAGGCGAAACCCTACCAGTTTCACCCACTGTCTCTGCCACCTCCCTCCATGCCTGGTTCCTCCGGTTTGTATCCCGGTAGGTGAAGAGGGTCTGGTCATACAAAACCGGGTGATTTGCTACGGCGATAGTTAGTTTCTCCTCCGACTTTTTTTGAAATATAGAAATGAACGGCGGGATATCTCTCCCAGTTTAGACGCGGTTTGATTGGCTACGGCTTGAGCTGTCAGATTTTCCGAAACGGGATTTGATTGGCTGACGCCGGAGACGGACCGCTATGCTACCCACAATTCAGTTCGGCGAAAAAGCGAGGCAACATGACGTCACCCCATTCAAAGTGAATGGGCAGATTGAAGCTGTCGGCGCTGTAGTGTGGACGGGCCGTAAGAGTCCTGTATGTTTGTTTTCTTATTTGTTAGGCAATATTTTTGTGTTCAGAGATTTGTTTGTTTTTGTGGGTTGTTGCACTTATTTGTTAAAAAGAAAACTTTGGTAATTCAATTTACCAAACGGCATTCACTGTCTCATTGTCTATGTTCTTGGGAGTGGGAAAAGAGGAGAGAGTGCACATTTTATGCTGCGCCTAGGTTCCCCTAGATCTCGGCGTAACATAATATACATGATTTGTCTGGGAAAAGTGTTTTTGTTGTTGTTGCAACAGCAATAATATAATATAAGAAACAAACACATGATGAATATTAAAGTTTATTTGATAGGTTTATCCAAAAATGACGTAAGTTAAAATACATAAAGAAAACTATTGGATTTGTGTCTCCATGTGCTATTTTGAAATTGATATAGTAACTCTAAAGACTAAAGTTACCTCTTCATTTGACCTTGTATGGCTTTCACTGTTTTTCTCTTATTATGTATTTATTTTAAGAAAATAATTAAAAAAGTTCTGTGGGCTGATATTGATGATGTGATCATGTTCCCTTCGGAGCAGCCAATATCAACCTAATTATGTTTGCCCAAGATGTTATATATTCACATAACCTTTGTTAATTGTTCTGTCTGCCAGTATGATGTCTCAAAGAAATGTGGATTTCCCCACAGTCTTCTGGACAGAAAACATTGGGCCAAATAATGAGATTTATAATGCTGATATTGATTAGTTTTATTTACCATCAAGTATGAGTGGAATTAATATTATATTATGATTCATACTAAATCATTGAGATCATTACGTTTCCAGGGGATATCATTAAATCCATGTTAAAATTCAAACTTTTTGAATACACAACACTTGGACAACTGTTCACTGCTCTGAAGTATGTGTGCACTAATTAAATAGGCTGCACGAGGAAGAGCATCTGTGTCGCCCATCGGAAATTTGAAACTTTCAACATTTAAGCTGAGGGGCTTCCATCAGACACGGTGCAATGGGCAGTGCAACAGCTTTCATGGATTTCACAGCGAGCATGTCCTCAGCGGCTGCAGTGGAATTTGTGGGTAATGCTCTGACTTTGCTCCAGGTTTTGCTTTCCAGAAAGTGTGCGTGTTGGTTTCAGTACGTCAAGACTTACGGGAAGAGGGCTTAAGATATTGCTTCCCAGCAGCAAGTTCAGATGTCTTAATGTGGCGCCTGAAGTTTATGTGGTGAAGTGTAAAGGGTGGATGGTCCATTTGTGGGCAGTAAATGTAGAGTTTCTCTCTGCGGGAGGTGTTGTAAATGTGTCATTATCGTTCTTTGTCTCTTCCGCTGCTCATTCTCCCACTTGCTTCTCTCTATTTTTCATTCTCCTCCTAAAACACGCCCAAAGGATGCAATCCAATCATTAAAAGGCCTGAGTATCAATTAGCTTCCCTCGAGTGATGTCTTGATGAACACACCAATGCCCTTTCTGTTCACATGCTGGACATCAAGCACTCCTCTCATGTTCTGACACTGGGTATCTATGGGTTGGTGGCAGTGCTAAATAATGAGAAGGTGGCATCATGCTGTCATTAAATGGTACACTGACTCCCTCTTAAACACCATCGCATGGGCCGAACACACAGTTCCTTTTGAGGTCTGCGTTCAAGGCCATTGCCCCTGAAATCCTGACCCGTTTTGCCATGTAGCCCTGACGACCCAGCTCCAGATGTCTGTCTCTGTTGGACTCCATAGTAACCAGCCGTCATAGCTGGCAACAAACATGGCCCGCGCTAATCACTGACAACATGGAAGCAGTGGGGAAGCAAGACTGCCAGCAGGGTGGGCTGAAAGGTCCATGTACTATCTGAGCCTTGTCTGCACGGAAGGAGCCATGTTTGAGTTCTGGTATTATTAAGAAATGTTGCCATGTTGGTGTTTGTAATGAGAGGGTCTTCATTTTGACTTTAGCTTTTTACCCGTGCTGTGAAATCAACAGTACAACCAAAGTGAGCTTTACACACTCAAGTTAACTAAGAAAAACAAATAAATGTTGCTCATTGACACTTTTGAAAGCTTTCTGCGTTGCAACAGCTCTGCTAATGGACATTCCTTTATTAGGTTATTTGAGATGCAGTGCTATATTATTTGTTGCTTTATATATCATGGCAAGCATGAAAGAGTATTTTTATTACGCTAAATAAATACTATTTTTTTGTATGGCCAATCACTGTCATGTCTTTCAACTCTCTGATTGATAGATAGATCTTTAATGTTGTCATTGTACAGGTACAACAAAATTACAATAAACTCAAGGTGCCAACACGCAACAACAAGACAATATAAAAACAACAAGACAATATAAAAACAACAAGACAATATAAAAACAATAAATGGGACTTAAATAGACATGATATGTACATAAATAAATAATAAATTAAATTGCACGATTCCCCTCGTATTGCACGGAAGGCTTGTATAATTTAAATATTAGCAGCGTTTAGTGCACATATGGCCCTGGGAAAAAAACTGAACTTGTGTCTGTTTGTCCGGGAAGACATGGTACGGAAGCGCCTGCCTGAGCGCAGCCGTACAAAGTGCTCGTTACCCGGGTGGTGTCGATCCTTGAGGATTTTTACTGCCTTCTTAAGGCAACGAGAGCTGTACAGTACCTCCAGGGAGGGGAGGGGGCATCTTCTGGGCCGAGTTGATGACCCTTTGGAGCGCACCCCTCTCTGCGGCTGTGCAGCTGAGGAACCACACGCAGATGCAGTAGGTGAAGATGCTTTCCACGGCGCAGCGGTAGAAGGACACAAGCAGATCCTGTCTGAGGTGGTAATTCCAGGAAGTAGAGTCTCTGCTGTGCCTTCTTGACAGTTACCGTGGTGTTGGTCCTCCAAGACAGGTCCTCCGCCAGGTGAACACCCAGTAATTTGATAACTGAGACTCTCTCCACACAGCGTCCATCAATGTACAGGGGCTGCATGACGGTCTTCTTCCTCCTAAAGTCAATGATCATTTCCTGGGTTTTCAGCTTGTTCAGCTGCAGGTTGTTTACTTTACACAACGCTAGCAGTTGCTCCACCTCGTCCTGGTACGCGGTCTCGTCACCTCCTGAGATGCAGCCCACCACGGTGGTATCATCAGCGAACTTTATGATGGAGTTGCTGGTGTGGGCGGGGGCGAGATCATAGGTGTAGAGGGTGTATAGTAGGGGGCTCAGCACGCAGTCCTGTGGTGATCCGGTGCTGAGACTGAGGGGCGTGGAGGTGTGGGTGCCAATCCTCACTCTCTGGGGGCGATCAAACAGGAAGTCCTTAATCCATAGACACAAGGAATGGGATTCTCCCAAGACTGATAGCTTGGTCACCAGTCTGTCAGGGAGGATGGTATTAAATGCAGAGCTGAAGTCCACGAAGCATCCGTGCGTAGCTCCCCCTACTCTCCAGGTGAGACAGGGTAGAGTGGAGAGCTGTGGCGATGGCGCCCTCCGTGGACCTGTTGGCCCTGTAGGCGAACTGGTGGGGGTCCAGACCGGGAAGGAGGGATGAGACGATGTGGGGATGGACCACCTTCTCAAAAAC
This sequence comes from Champsocephalus esox, assembly GCA_036324585.1. NCBI lineage: Eukaryota > Metazoa > Chordata > Actinopteri > Perciformes > Channichthyidae > Champsocephalus > Champsocephalus esox. Next base: position 237,911 of record JAULUE010000036.1, read on the forward strand.
TTTAGCGGGGGTGGAGGTGAGTGCCACTGGACGATAGTCATTTAGGCAGCCGATGTTCTTTTTCGGCACCGGGATGATTGTGGATGTTTTCAGGCAGGATGGGACGATGGCCTGTGACAGGGACTGGTTGAAGATCTTGGTGAAGATCCCCGCCAGCTGGTCAGCGCAGTCTGTCAGCACCCGTCCCAAGACTCTGTCCGGCCCCGCTGCTTTCCTCGGGTTCACTTCCTTCCATGTCGGCTAAAGCTACTCCATTTACTGTTTTTGTGACAGTTCATCGATGGGGACTGTCCACCACACTATACATAAATAAACTAAACTAAACTTCAGTGTGCATCTCACCTTGTGCTCCGTGAGGGTGAGGCTGCTGAGGGCAGGTGGATGTAATGGTGTGGCTGCTTCCGATAGCCCCGTCTCGTAGCAGGCGTATAAGGAGTTCAGCTCCTCCGCCAGCTGAGGGTCACCCCCGTCGGCCGAGGAAGCAGTCCTCAATCTTCCCCTTGTAGTCCATCTTGGCCCGCTTGATCCCCCTCTTCAGGTCGGCTCTGGCAGTGCTGTACAGCTCCCTCTCACCAGTCCTGAAGGCAATGTCCCTCTCCCTGACCAGGCGCTGCACCTCTCCAGTCATCCACGGCGCTTTAGCTCTGTAGCCCCCCTTAATATTAGTGTAGACCTTGTCCATTGTTAAACTGTTCCTCAAAAACAGGCAATTAAAAATTAAATGAAATCCCTTAAATGCTGCCCAAATGTACAACTGTGAACACAGATAGAAACATGTGTGAATACTTTATTGTTACCTAATTTGCTAATGGGGTTTGGGAAGGTTGATTTATTCAGCACTGACACCATTCAGCATGACATATGTTTCTTTTTAATACCCCACAGGTAATTTATGAGGCATTTGTTTTCTCCTGCACTCCTCTGCAAGGAGTTCAAAGGTCACGATGAGCTACAGAGCAGCACCCGGGAGCTGGAACTGACTCGAGGGTTTGCACAAGCACCGTTTATCAGGATGGATGCTTGCCAGAACATGAGCTTTGATTTTGATCCTCTTCAACCTGCATGATGCACACACTCACAGCTATTTTTCACTAAAGTGTTTCTCAGTGGGTATGATGCTAAAATAAGATGCCAGCCACATAATGCCAAAAGACGTCAAACCAATCCCGATTAACTCTATTTAGGTTAGGTGAAAGGAGCCCCTGACCCAGGGGCCTGACCCTTATCTTTAGTTTAAGTGCAAACACTATCCAGAGAGGTTGTAAACTGAGATGAGCACCAATAGCTGCTGTGATAGATGTTAAAACAGCAAGAAGCGAACACACACACACACACACACACACACACACACACTATGAGGCAGCTCGAGGCCTTGCTGTGGTTTCAGCATTGGCTCTTGTGATGTGTAACAGTATGCAGGCTTGCTGGGTGGGAGGAAAGCAATGTGTTCTTATGCACCTCAGTAATGCTGTAATCCATGACTCACACAGCGTGTGCACACATGCGTCGTGAGATAAGGAATTAAGTTGTGGTTTGTGTTAAGGTAAATTCATCTCTTAATTGTGTTTCTGAACGCTCACACAAGACATGTTGCCATTACAACAGTCATTAAAAGGGAAACAGCTATTATTTAATGGTGTCACAGTCATTTTTTGAAAAACATTATCTTGATTAGGGTCACATGTCACCCTACTTTGCAGAAAGATATATTCTGCTCTATATATCCTTTATATATTATGAATGTACTGATGTACAATGTGTATAATGCAAGATAGACATCATTTTTGAAAAAGTTATTTCATGCAACTTTCGAGCTACATTGTCAACTTGTGCTCGTGCATGCAGGCACTGTTTTGAAAATAAACTTCTGTCCAAACAGAAAAACATTATCTTAGGTTTGAGGAAGAAGATCATAGTTTGGGTTAAAAAAACTATGGAAGTGGTGTTACCTGAGTACAGAACAATGTGTTGAAAATGTAAGCCATCTGCTTTTATTTATCCATATTTTACATTGAAGACATGTATGTGTGCACTTTGTATATTTTATGCAAATAATGCAAGAAAATCTGGCACAATGTGTATATTAAGTTCGATACAAATGTGGGCTGCTTAATGTTATTACACTAAAGGGTCAGAATGCAACCATGGTTTGATCTTGCCGTCAAAGGAAAACAAAGAGAATAAAGAGTCTTGACCTCCACCTGCTTAAAAACAGGCAACAATTAAAATATGAGGAAGTAAGAGAAAAGGCTGGGATGAGGAAAGGGAGGATACGCAATGGTTTACTGCAGCAATGTATTATAAGCTGTATGAATTATTATCTCAATAAAATCCAAAGACAAATAAGAAAAAGATGCAAAAAGATGGGGAGAGAGCAAGGAGATGAAAGGTAAGTTATAGTTCTCACGTAATACAAAATGGAAAAGAAAGAAATGCAATATGTGGAGGAATGGATGGATGAAAACATCAAAATGACGTATTGTATTTCTAGGCGCAGTCATACAAAGCAACACATTTTCCATCTTTAAGAAAAATATTTTCACTTTATTGTTACGGTTGTTGTTTTCTCCTTCCTGTCTGTGGGTAATCTTTTAAGATAACAGCTCAGTCAATATTTGACAACCGAAAATAAGTTCCATAAGCATTGTTTAAACATTTGATCAAAATGGCGCTTTTATGTAGGCTTTATGAAAACAATTGTTCCGCCTGCTTGAACACACATGACTGTAGTAAAAGTCAAACAATAATGAAAGACAGTTGAAATTGTTAAACTCTAATCTCTATAAACAGAATATGCATATAAATAAAGGAGTCCTTCATCTCTAACACAGTTTTTGCTTCTTGAGTTGCTATAGACTTTCGAAAATGATGGCTGCACTACAAAGGAAGTCTTGCCCAGTTATCAAATGTCTACAGCAGAACCTCAGAGAGACTGACTCTGGCCTCCAGAGGCTAAGTTGTCATCAGACTGATAGCCCATTGGTTCTGAGATTGTTCGAAGTATGACCTAGAGGAATGATAGCAAGTAGCCTACACAAGTATCAGGACACAAAGAGAAGAAATGATAAAGTAAAAAGGAATTGCTGCAATAAGATCAGAGGCATGCAGAAGCTTCAGGGTATGACTTGAATAGTAATACAGTCTCAGAGACAAAAAGGAGAGTGGAAGGACAGAGAAACAAGGGGAGTTCCACTCTTATCCTTAGTAACAACAGACAGAGGTAGAACAGAGACAAAGATGCAGTGTTGAAAACACTTTAACAGAAATATTATCTAACGACTGTGGTCTCTCTTCTTGCACATTACAAGCTGTATTTTCACAAGATGAGGTGCTGAATCTACTGCAGTAAATATGATTAGACTCACTGCACTTTCTCTAGCTGTTGAGAATATTACTGTAACCTTCTGATTGTATTAATCATACATAGTTACTGCATTTCCAGTTCAGGACAGGAGCAGAGGAGGAGATGAGAGTGAGGGGAGGAGGAGATTAGACAGCTTAAGGTCTTAAGACTGGAATCTGAGGAGGTGAGGTTGTCTCAAGAGTTGCAGGGTGAGAGGGGAGACAGAAAAAATGTGTGTGAGAGAGAGAGAGAGAGAGAGAGAGAGAGAGAGAGAGAGAGAGAGAGAGAGACAGATAGAAAGGCAGAGACGTGCACCCACAAGAGACAGAGAGAGAGAGAGAAACTCATCTGTAACCTTACATTATTCGCCCGCAGCCTATAATTTTTTTTCCTTTTCATTGTCAATAAATGATTTTAAAATCCAGCCCATGGTGTCTGATCTGTGGATTCCACTTCTTCTATAGAGGCTCCTCTCGGTTTCCCACCAAAGGCTCAACTGACAATTAATTGTAAAAGTGAGATTGGTGGCTCTCAAATAGTTATTTCATTTAACTCGTTACATTTTCATATAATGAACTCATAATCAGCAGTTTCCCTCCCTGCTGATGTCATTACGGCGGTCTATCAGCACAGCCCCTCTTGGATATGCCCGTAGACAACTTAGTGTGATGTTTTTTTAATTTAATTGGGCTTCCCGGGGAATTATTGTGGAATTCAATCTGTTAAAGGCTCTAAATAGCTGAGCCCATATACAGTATATCATATGAAGCTGTTGGTGGAGCTGTGTGGGGTCTTGAATAATGACACTCACCCAGCACATTTGTACTGTAGGAGGGTAATTGTTATCATTGACATGCTGAGGTTTGACTTTGTAGCAAACAGAATGTCTCATTTCATCAATGTCATATATTTTTCCATTGTGTTCATGTAATGCAAACCCAGTAAATTCATTGTGTTGACGCTTTCATTCAGAGCGTAAAGACACTTTATTTCACAGAAATGCTTTCCAGCCCACATGGTGACGCTTTCCTTCCTTTTTACCTCATCCAAAAATGCAAAAGTCATTTTCCATTTTCCATTTAGCTGGCCTGTGATCAAAAAAGCTGATTCCACAATGGCTACAGTTGAGTGGACAAAGGGGAAGCCATTTATAATTTTATATGTTGGAGGTGTTTTCCTATTTCACATTCAGATGAGGAATTCAACACACCTGCAATTTTCTGACAGGTCTATGGGTGTGTGTGGTGTGTGTGTGTGTGGTGTGTGTGGTTGTGTGTGTGTGTGTGTGTGTGTGTGTGTGTGTGTGTGTGGACCGGGGGCGGGGGTGTGAGTCTTTATGACTGAGTTCCATCTGTGTGCAGACACACATCATCCAGCATGACATCAGCTGAAGCAGAACACGGAGGACATTTTAATCAAGGCTCTCACTGAGCCTGGTGGGCTGGTAGAGGTGTGTGCGTGCGTGCATGTGTGTGTGCGTGCGCACATGCGTGTGTGTGTGTGCAAGTGGGCGCTGCTATATTACAAAATGTCCTGGGTATTGTGATGAATCATTAAGACTACTCCGACCACTGATAAAGAAGCAAACAGTCCTGTGTGGCCCTGAGTGGGTTCTTGTTAGAACAAAGAGCAGACTCTAGATCAGTTGTAATAGGTACAAGATATATGCATGTTTGGAGACTTCTGACATGACCACGACCACCAGAGTGAATCACATCCAAATTTGAGTTGTACAAGCTCTCCCTAACCTTCTGTCTTTCCTTGAGATAAAAACCTCTTGTGGTTAATTGAAAAAATAGCCCCTTTTCTCCCTCAGAGTGCTTTTAATTCCCCTTTTTCTTCTCAAAAAGCTCTCACTTTAAAACCTGTTAAGCCCCTATGGGGCCCCCCTCTGGGGCGGGGGCTTTTTTTTTCACGACACGACAGGGCATTTTAATATTTAAGAACCTATTAATGTGTTATTCCAGATTAACAGGAATAATCTCAGCTAACTGACGATACAAACCATTTTGACCAAAACAAAACACAAGTCTCAAAAAGCATCTAAATGACCCCTGAGCGAAAAATGATAACGCTCTTTGGCAGAACTCAAAATAAAAGATACCCTTATTACTTATCGTAGCTGCACATACAATATATCCGATTAAAGCTGAGGTTCCACAGATTATATAGGTATAGTATCATCACTTAGTGATCCGAACTCTTGACAGGGGAAGCAAACACAGACATCACAACACGTACCTTTACGGAGCTTTTACGGGAGATCGTCTCACCGTAGCTGTTAATCTGATCAAAAGATTTGTTCAATGGCATTAAAACGAGAAAAAACGCGGCTGAATCGGTTAATCCATAGGTTGATAATGTTTCTGTGGAACTGAAATAACTATTTATAATCCATAATTCCATTTTTATATAAACATCGGAGAGTAAAAGTTAGCTGCTAATGGTAGCCACCAGAGTTATCGCAGCTTCCGGTTTTGGCTCTGAGTCAGTCTCACACACACACATTACCAAATAAGGAGTATGTGGGAGTTCCCCTCGATTCCATTGGCTCTGACAGTTAGAAAGAGATGTCAATCAGCAAAATTGAGCAAGGGGGGCCAGATAGGTCAAATCCACCCAAATGACCCCAGAAGTGTTTTTTTTTGCTAAACCTCTCTAAAAAGGTCAACGTCACTTGTTTTGCATCAATCTTGATACAGGGTACTTATTATATGTTGTAGTTTGGATTACTAAAGCTTTTAGTCTACCACCCCATCATCCAAGGGTGGTTTTCACTATAAGTAATGTTTTTTTGGACGGACACAATCATTTACATTTTTTTACTGTGTTCAATCTGAATTTACTTTAAAATAAAAACATCTATATTGATTCTGACACTTCTACATCCAGCTCACAGGTGTAACCTTGCTTTGAGAAAAAAGATTATTAATTTAACCCTTTTAGAAGGGAAGATATGGTCATTTGTTCTGGGAATGTCATTTTCGAGCTTGAGACCTGAAAAACAGGCTCGGGTCTTAACAGGATTGTCAGAGCACATTGACTCTGACATTGTATATTATTGCTTTTACAAGGTAACTTCTTTTCCCAAGGATGAAGGAATTTAGTCTCTTATTAGTCTCTTCTTTTTACTAACATTACAGTCACTTTCAAGCAAACATTTAGTATCATGTAAGAAGAAAGTTAAAGGTTATAAAAGTTACATGAGGAGACGGTCATTTTCTAGCTTTTTCAGTCTGGGCAATTTGCCACGTTTGACCAGAATATAGTATAAGAAACAGGACTTTAGTCTGCTACTGCTGTAGTAACAGCACCTGCTGCACTTGCTAAAACATGCAGCAAGATAAACAGAAAGGTCAAAGCTTCATTCTGCATCCTGGCATGCCAAAACATGTACTAACTAATTTTATTTTGCTCATACAATTGGGGATGCACACTTTTAGCCTGGTAAAACAGAGAGCACCACCTGATTTCCTTATAGCTGAGATAAAATGCTAACCTTTACCTATCTTCTCTGTTGGATCATCTGACTCTCAACTGATGAAGGAGATCTCTTAGTAGTGTGTCAAGTGTTGATGCTTCATTTAATGTCTCTCATGGGTGCGCTAGCACATTTTTCTCAAGGGCTTCATGTCTTAATATGTAGTGTTCATCAAGACTTTATACCATCCCCACATTTTAAAACACACCGGGGTGTCCAAGGAAAGTGGAGAGGACCCTAAAACGAGTTATCCATTGGCCTGGGCGTTGAAGGAGAGACAATCCAAGATCTACACTGGCAATACACTGAACCATGCTTTTAAAAGAAGAAGTTTTTAAGTTCTGATTATTTAACGACTCAACACCAAATGTTCTACTTGTGGATGGTGAAGGTCCCTACCTGTATAGCGATTTTACTACAAACAACAATGAGGCAATCTACAGTTAATGAATTTAGGAGTTAGGATGTTTTCACAGCTCCTTCACTCCCTGCTTATTAACTCATGCTCGGTCGACGCTAACCTCCCACCCCCCGCCGTCTGTATTAATTATGCTCCTGTGTGGATCAGGGAGGATTTATTAGATAGAGGAAGGCTTAGGGGTTGCTGCCATTTTGCTTATTAACGATGATCATGATAATGCCCTTTTCAGATAGACTGGGATTTTTTTTGTCTGAGGTCATGAGGCCTGTTTTCACACTGTTAGAAGTAGAGTGATATGTGTTTGTCAGTCACACATCTGAGTATTCACTTTGTTTGTTTCCGACTTTCTTTCCCTCCAACACTGTGAACTCCTCTGTGACTGCCTATTCTCCGCCACCCCTTCTGCTTCAAATATCATGGCATTATGTCCTTTTTGGGGCCCTCTTTTGCTTGTTTTCCCCATCCTTCACATCCTAAAGGTGTAGGTTCAAGCATTGAATTGATCTTTCTTCATTTCCCTCACATCGTCTCTCTCTTTCCTGCCTCTCAGCAGCCCTGTTTTCTCCTCATTATCTTTGATAGGTGAAGCTTTACAGCGTATTCCTTTATTCATTCCTTCGCTGTTCCTTCCTTCAATCCACATGTCATCCAACATGTCGAATCAATGTAGATACAATTAGTTAGGCGTCTTTCTGTTTTTCTCCAATGTCTTAATCCTTCCATCTCTCTCATTCTTACCTTCCCTCTCACCTCGCTAGTGCTTTTACAGTCTCTTCATCCTTCCCTTCCCCCTACCTGTGTCCTCGCTCATCCTCCCGCACATTTGCTCCCACCGTGCCCATCCCTTCTTCACTTCATCGATTTTTTCTTCTCTCAATGTCAGCCCTTCTTTCTCCCTCTCCACCTGTCACCCCCACAAGTCTCCACACGTCTCCTTTTCCTCTTTCTTCTTTTACGTCTTCCCTTCATTTATTCTCCCCACTAGCTCCTACTTTCCCTTCCCTCCACTCCCTCCCTCCTCCCCTTTTCTTCCTCCTTACCAGAAGTCCTTGCCACTGGGCCAAGCCTGCCTATTTACATTGGAATAAATCTGCCTCATCACATGGCCGCTTCTCAGTTTTGTTTTTTTTTCAGCCACTGCAATCCTTTTAGCCACCAGCCTAAGGAATTAATAAAACACTGCTATAAAGTCTCCCTCCCTCCTTTCTCCAGCCTCTCCTTATCTCCCCCCCTCTCTCTCTCTCAATGTCAAATTATGGATGGCAGATAGAAGTGGGTGCCAGCTGTGATGTAATGACACTACAGCTATGTCCTTATTTTAACTCTGGCTTCCATTAGAGTATTTGTCAACAAGGGGATCTCTCAATGACACATAACAATGAAAGCTAATAAAGGCAGGACAAAAATAAACAAATATTGTAAAAAGCAATCAGAAATAACAGTTAATTAGATGCTGCTCGATGCCCTCCCACAGGGACGGGAAGTTCAAAAAAGGAATATAATATGTGAATTGTCTGAAGAGATAAATATTGCCAGACCAAAAATAACAATTTTCGAATATCCTTGGTTAACTGCAGAGTCTTATTTTCACATTGTTGAGTCTTTCCTCCACTGCTTTAAAAATATATTAAAACAAATCTTGTTTATTGTTGTTTTCCTAATGCCACCACATTTAAAGTTTACTAGGACATTTCCATTCCATTATTGTATCAATGGGATATCATATTTCAAGGGGTGAGTGAGGGGAGTTGTGCCCTTGGACGTTTTAAGCATAACACTTAGTTTCCTGACAATATATGATAGAACAGTTTGCATTTAATATAAAATAAAATTCATAAGCACGGTGATGATTTCACTATGGAATATGAATATAATGGGGTAAGGCTTTCAGGCATTTGAATGTTTACTCTATATTGTTGAATTTGCACCTGCATTGGGAAGTTCCGATGTGGCAAGTCAATATCAAGGTGCAACTGAAAAATGTTCTACTCAAATTAGACCGGCCCACTTAAGAAAAGGGATAAGTGTCCAATTTCAGCATCAGTGGAGGAAAATCTGTGGTAGGGCTCTTTCTCCCATCTCATGCAGGCAACAGACATTTGTATACAGCTGACACTTTGATTTGTCAAAGCAGAGGTGAAACACATGTTGCTCACAATGGTTCAGTTCCATCAATTGTCATAGTAAGCCATGACAGTGAGCCAGCATGCACAGTACAGGACCTTTAAAAATAGCTTTTACTTTTCTCAATAGTTAATCACAACAAAGAGGTATTTTTTAGCTTAACATGAAGTCTGAGTTGACCTTCAACATTAGAGTTCCCTAACTGTCCCTCAGTTCCCATTTGTGGCACCTTTGAGCTGAAACAAAACTCCTTCAAGTAGCTTTCAAATACACAAAGTAAACTCACATTCATCGTCTTTTTGTGTGTCCATGTGTGTCTTTGTTTGTGCCTTTGTGTGTCACCCATGGAATAATTAGCAGGCATATGTATGTCATCAAACACAAGGAGACGCAAAGAGTTTAAGAGATAAAAAGCCTTAAAAAATACAACCTTGGATTGCTGTTGAGCTTCTCTATGCTTAGAGAAGTGTAATGTTTAAGTTCAACACATATCCAAAATCAAATGTCAGGAAACCCCTTCTGATAATTTGAGCAAATGAGCCAACAGCTTCCACAGCTTCCATCCAACATTTTGCACGGTTACATAAGGAGCCGGCCTCGTTAATGCAGAGCGAGCGTCGCAGTAAGTCTGTACGTCTGGTGCATTGATAGAAGACGGTGGAGGCTTTGGTATTCAAATGACAGATGATGAAGATTTCACAAGCATGAGATGAGAAGAGCAGCACCGTACTTTAGGTAGAAGAGATGGGGCGACCTTTTCAAACCACTATGACACTGCTGCCATTGAATGCTCATTTGTCATACTTTGCTGACTCTACTTTGAAATGACATGGATCAGCATCAGGCTGGGAAAGGGTACCGCTGAGTTTCACATTTGTAATGTCTTACTCTTCTGCTTTCAAATCATTTGTAGGGGTAAGACTGTTTAACTCAATTCGTATCCCTCTGAATCCATCTTATTCAATTCAACAGACTTTATTGTTATGAGATTTGACATGTGTTACCAAGAGCTCAATGAGGACATGGATGGATTATTGAAAGGGCCTTCCAGGCACAAGTCTGGGGACCAACAGTTTCAGAGAACACCCTGACCTTCAGCTACAAAAACTAATCAAATAGACATGTAACAACCAGGAAGAGACACAAATGACCACAAAGAAATTGCGCCACAAAAAGATTAAGAGGAGACCAAATAAATACCAAAAGATGTCTGCGCAAATAACCAAAACAATTACTCAATGGCAGAAGAACAGACAAAAAAGGGCAACAAAGAGAACAAACCAAAAACAGATTTGTAACAATTTCAAAAACACACAAAACAACTACAAAGACACAAATACAACATAAAGATTCATCTCCTACTTTCTTTCTTTTGCCCCAGAGTTAGGGGTAATTCTTTCTCTCTCTCCGTCAGCGGGAGAAAATAAACATTTCAAAATGATGTTGCCTGACCCTGTAAGCGAGTGTGGGTGTGAGACGATTAGAAGATTGACTTTGAGCAGTGATCGTCTGTGTCAGGCTCCGGGTGCATCTCTCTTTGCATGTGACCTTGAGAGAGTCAATGGATTCTGTTATGTGTGTGTGTGTTACGAGTTAACCTCACCGTATGTTGATGTGCAAAGTCAGATTAAAAGGGATTATAGAAGCTCAAATATAGCACCCCCCCGACACCACTCCTAACCCCCCCCCCATTAATTCTTGTAATTCCCCTGAGAAGGCTGCATGGTGATGAGCATGTCAAGATTCCAGACATTCGCCAAACAAGGCAGACGGTTGACGTTCAAGAAACAAAGCAGATGTGATTCACTCATCACATAAAGTAGGCGAGTCACATTCACCTTGCAAAGCCTTTGGGTTGGATTCAGCGACGGCATGGGGTTATATTCACAAAAGAAACAGGTGTGCTACATTTTCTTCAAATAATGGATGTATTGCGCTTGACATACAATATGTCTGTTTGATTTTCTTGAAGTGCCTGTATAGAAGATAAGAAAATGTGACACCAGGAACACTCAGAGACCCGATTTACAATTATAATTTCAAGTGTTGAATATCTGAAAGAATGCAGATGCAATTTAGTGCACCTTCATTTACACTTAGCCACATACTGTGCCCACATCACATAGCTGATTGCATTCTGTCTCGTTTCTCCCAAGCGACATGCAATTCAGCCGTTTCAAATAATATCAGCTAATTTGAAAGTTATATCAAATAGGCAAAACACCACATTGAAAAAGTGAACAAGTAAATCGGAATAAAACATAGCGTTAAGAACAAAAGGAAACATCTTCTTCATAACGCCTATTACTGTAAATGAACAGATAACAATCAAACAGGTAGGCATATTAGGGTAAATTGCACTCCAGGCTTACATTAAAGTGATAATGCACCTGAAGTGGTTTGGTAAATGCAAAAGATTGCAAATGCATTATCTTAAAGGAAATAACCTGTTAGAGGTTTCATGGATCGCTTGGGATTAGTGAAGATTACATTTGTGCCTGAGACAGACCTGTTCAACATCTGGATAGAATGTGTTTTTATGCTTTTTGGAACAATTCCATTGCAATCCATTCTTAATGCTTAATGGATGCATTTGAACTTATCTGCATGATAACGCATAATGCATTGTAATTGGGTTGATTAACACCAAACTTGAGTTTTACCACTAAAAGACACCACATATAATTTAGAGTATGCTTCAGTATGGTAAAAGTCACGTGTTAAGTGTTGATCTCTCAGTACAAACTCTTAATTTCAATAGTAATGTTGCTGTATCTATAGACACATGAGAAGCATCAAAAGCGGATTCTTCTGGATGACTATGGTACCCCATATTTTGCCTTTTTATCCATGATTTGGAATGGGCCACAGTGCAGTATTACTTTGTCTTAAAAATTGTGATATATATATATATAGTGGTTTGTATTTCTACCTTGCATCCAACGGGTTCAACTTTACCAGCCAGTATGTCATGTTCATTATGATGTTAGGATGTGACTGTAATTAATGAGTTAATTTAAATATTGTTGTGACCTTGTTTGAGGTCCCATAGCAGACTAGTAGTGGATACATACATTAAAAAATGAAATAAAAAAGGCTGCTGACGCTGTGCTCTTCAACTGCTTTCAGCTACTGGTGATTAATTACTCCCAAGACAACACGGATGGCATTATACTGTGTGCCAATTACACATGCTCACACACACACTCAAACATGCTGGCATTTGCACATGTTTGCTCTCAAGTGGACCCACACATGTCCCATCATCATTCCTTTCCTGTGGGTGTTTATATGTCCATCTGTACTTACATGGCTGTGTGTTTGTGTGTGTTTGTGTGTGTGTGTGTGTGTGTGTGTGTGTGTGTGTGTGTGTGTGTCTGGGGGGAGATGACATTTCCTGTATCACGTACCACCGCTTGTTTGATCTTCCCTCTTTCATCTTCTCAGCACAGAAACCTGACATTACTGGGTCTCTCTCTACTCTCCTCTTGCTCCATTTTCAGTCTTAAATGTAGTTGACCATGTGTGTGTCCCCATGTGTTTGTGTAAGAGCTAAACAGTGGGAGAAAGAAGTACAGGGCCGTCCCTGAACAACTGGGGCCCAACGCAAAGTTATATGATGAGGCCCTCTGTTTCGCGAGCGTCGACGGGGGATTAGGGGGCTAGTGGAGCCTCGCAGCGGCGATACCACACTAATTAATTTGCTCAGCATAAGCACTTAGGTGCGCCGCATTTGCGGCTCAGTTACCGCTCCACCCGCAAGATGAGGCACCCTCCGCAAGGGGCGGCGCCCTCTGCAAGGTGAGGCCCCACGCAGTCTGCATGATCGGCCTGTAGGGAGGGACGGCCCTGAATAAGTGTGTCCTCTCCACCTTAGGGTGAAAGAGAGTAAAGTGTACGGTCCTGCCTTCCTCACACAACCTGCATTTGAAACGATGGAGGGTCTAATGTAGAAGTGTGTGGTACGTGTGAATTTTCTTAGTGTTGCCACTTTGGGAGTGTGCGATTATATATTATGTGTGTTATTAGAAACCGTATTATTTTATCTGATTCAATTTCTGGTTGCCTAACCTCATGACTACGGAGGCTCTTTGACATTCATGGATATTCAGGTGACTTCCTAGAAAATCTTCCTCCTAAGCTTCGGCAACACACTCTCACTCCCTAAGCGTCCAATAGCGACGTTTGGTCAGTGTCCGTGGCGTCCAATTGTGACGCTCCTAGGCTCCTTCAGCGTCATAAAGGGACGCAAATAGCTTTCAACTGATTGCAATGTATTCCCATCTGCGTCGGGATTTGACGCTCATGGAAGCACGGCATTCGTTTATGTCGGCTGCCCTTAAAGGTAATGTGAGCATCCATTCCCAGGAGTAAAGGATGGCAGAAGACACTCCATTACCCAGAATCCCCAGCTATCGTTTGGACTACACCATGTGCTCTGTTTGACAAACCGTGATAGTCCTCAAGCTCTGTGATTGGAGAGTGTGCTCCGAGGGTTAAGCCGATTCTCGAACAGCACTTGAAATGGGATGGAACCACGGCAGACTGTCCAAAACTGGATTTGAACGGGTCCACCGCGTCCCCCCTCTCCCACCCCGTCCCCAGAACTACACATCCTGGCTATTCTGTTCTCTATGGCACGTCTCTACTGGGAGTTGTAGTTTCAAAAGACGTTTTCGTATTTCCCATAGTAAGAAGTTGCCAGTATTAAACTGTGTACATCCCTAGAGGTTTAGGGGACAGGAAACACTCACATTTAAAACATATAATTAATAAATGGGTGAAAATTGCTTGTGCCCATTATGGGCAGTATTAATATATATATACCCACATGCCAGCTAAGGTCAGAAGAGCTTTATTTAACAGCTGGTCTTATGTGTGTGACCCCTGTGATAACATTACATGACATTAATTGATAAGCCTGAAACATGCACTTGTCAAGGTTCAGAGGCACATTTTGCAAATATGGCAGTAGCCATCGATCAGCTTAAGATAAGATGAGTAAGTATGACATCAACATGTGTAACAGTTAAATATGCAGTGATGTTTATTTGAAAATCATTTAGTATAATCACACAAATTCTGTGTTTTATATTCAACAATTCTGTGTTCTTTATTTATTGATTGTTCAATACCTGACAAGGCCGGAGATTAAATATCTACATACATCTTATAAGAGTATAATACATTATGTATAATATCAGTTAAAATAGGTGCTTCAACATAGTTAACATTGCTGGAGGTATGCACAAATATTGATAGATGTCTTGTAATGCACTATTGAGGAACCTGCAACCCAAGTTTTTCATTCAGTGCAGAACTACACTACAGTTGTGTAGGCCTATATGATATGTCAATAAACCTTAGAAAATCTTGAAAGGGATGTGCAAAATAGTCATTACATACAGTCTTTAATTAACTATTAGTAGAGAATAATGAGTAATGAATATACTTTATAGGGATCGTATTAATATATAATAATAAAAATAATTAAATTCAATAACATGATTTAACCACCAGATGTCCCTTTATATCAGCTGTGCACCTTTATGGTGTAAATACAGCCTATCTACCAATTGGATCAAATATAAAATATTTGTTTCTCCGAATCGAAGGGGAAAAATACAAAAGCATTGCACACAATTTAAACCAATCAATGTTGTGAAATTAACAAGGATAATCTGGTGTCTTTTAGTCAATGAGTAGTGCAGATATCACTGTAAAATCAATCGACAGTAAGAGGAGTACTTACTTCCGGGTGTACAATTCTCCGTTATCCAATGGGAATGGACGCTCACATTGCCTTTAAGGGCAGCCGGCATAAACGAATGCTGTGCTTCCATAAGCGTCAAATCCCGACGCAGATGGGAATACATTGCAATCAGTTGAAAGCTATTTGCGTCCCTTTATGACGTTGAAGGAGCCTAGGAGCGTCACAATTGGACGCCACGGACACTGACCAAACGTCGCTATTGGACGCTTAGGGAGTGAGAGTGTGTTGCCTTCGGAGTTTCTGAAAAAAAACGGCAATGTACATTTCCAACCTTGATATTCCTAAACAATAGAATGGATTTGTAAACAGCTCCTCATTATTAAAGTAATTCCTCAGTGCCCTGGGGCTTTTATATCAGTTGGACAACATATATACAGGGTAGCATCAACAGAGCAGAGAATTGTTCTGCAGAGCCGAATATGCAGCCACAGCAGTGCTTCATTAGCAGTATATTTGGGAGGAAATGTGTGTTTGTCTTCACAAATCAAAGGTCCCAGGTAGAAATGTCAAGCCATTTGACACACACCTGGCACACAAGAGGAGATTGTCCGTGTCAGACGCATTCTCACTCAGGGGTCAGGAGAGGGATGTTGCCAGGTTAGAGTGTGGACTAGGCGGCGCTGATGTTCGTTAAATTGACGGTTTCAGCGTCGGCCCTTACCAAGATAAGTCCATGATTCTCTACGTCTCTCTAATAAGACATATGCATTGCCTTTTTTGGTGTAATTGGCGTTTTCGTGGAAAATGTACCCTCATATGTTTGTTTCATTCCATGGAAACCTAAGCGCCCACTTGCTTGCTGTGAATTCTCTGCAGAATCAGCGTATTTTTCACAAAGTGGATCAATCGGACGTTAAATGGACTTAGGGAGTTGGAAGGGTGACATTTGTTTGATGTTAGTCCAACTGAATTAGAAATTTCAGCACATTTCAGGGCATCAGTGTGGCGGTTCGGAAATTGCCAACTTCCCAATGTCAGCAACCATCCACCTTTCTTTAATGTCCATCAGTATGACATTGAATAGCTGCCAGCTACAGTGGAGTTATTTTGGAATGGACACTGACCTCTAACCTCTATGTGGAAAAGGCTGAGAACAAAAGGAATTTACCTTCAGGCAACCATTTAGTATAATAATATAATGGGGAGAAGTTGGGAACTGGTTAAATATTGACATACTTACAAACAGTAGGGTCACCTTCATTATGCCACTTTATCGAGTATAAACTTCAGGTAAATAATTTGTAATCAGTTGTTGCTTGATGCGCATTTCAAGGGCCTACAATGCTCAAAGATCAGGTGTTTAAAATATTTAACCATCCTATTTCCTTCCACAAAGAGAACTTTATCTTTTAACTAGATGTTCTAACATCTTTGACTGATTTTTGATACTGGTTTTTATCAGTAATCAGCATGAATAATCTGATAACGATTTATAGATTCTTATTTTACTATACCCATCTCTTTCTGCGTTTTTAGGGATGTATTCTCACTTAACACGATTAAAGGGAAATAATGGAACACATGAAGACATGATGTTTCTGGATTAGTACTTCTAATTTTAGTAGATTATTGCAGTTGCTATGCATGGCTGCAGTGTTTAATATTTGTTTATCCCTCTTTATTTTAATAGTCTCTTCCAATCCCTACAAATATAATTTAGAAAGGAAGGACATTAAGGCATTCGTGGTGAAAAACACCCCTGCTAGTCCGCCAACAATCTTCCCCCCAAAAAATTGAATAATAACATTAAACTATTTATATGTTATGTATTTAGTAATTAGTAATGGACAAAAGGGACACCAGCTTGATTGAGAGTACTCACAGATAGTCTGAACTACACACATTGTGGTGTGTGTTTCAGTATGTAGCAGACACACAGCTATTATGCTGTGAAAGGCCGTTGTCAGGGTATCTCTGCACACAGAGCAGCATGAAAACAATATTTAGGTGACAAGGCTATTATCTGTTTCTTTATCTCTCTCCTTCTTTCTTTCCACTCTTCACTGTTTTACCCAGTATTATACTCTTCCGTACACTGTCAATCTCTTTTTATACCATGCCTGTCGTTCTTTGCTCATCTCCAGATCTCTCCGTCTCCCTTTGTCTCTGGTGAATGTCATTTTGTCAGCCACTTGTCATTTTGCCTGGTGCATCTCTCTCAACTTCTCTCTTTCTGCAACCCTGCTGAAAGACTAATGAGAGACTGCATGCAGAGAGATGGAAGGTTAAAACAGGAGAAGTAGTGGGAAGATATGAACAGGGAAGCAAGGTGAGAATAAGCTGAAAGTTGAACAAAAAAGCAAGCTGAAATTAGTAACCCAAAACATTAGAACTAAAGGAGCTAGACTAACATACATAATCACTACCAAATGTTAGCATCATTAACATTAAACATGTCGTAATCTACATAACATTCCCCTGCAATATAAGTATACTATGTTTCAGGCATGAAAACGGGTCAGGGGTGAAAACGGATATTATCCCTCTAGGGGGGTCCGGGGGCATGCTCCCCCGGAAGAACATTTTGAATATTCCATATTTTAAAGCATTAATCTGATGCATTTTTTGCCAACCTGAGGAGAGCTGGAGAAACTTAACTTCAGCCATGAGTCAAAAATATTATGACCTCCTTACTAAGTATTATCAGGGATGCAAACTCATCAGGTATGGAAAAGGTGACAAGGACCCGAGCCCCCCAACCCCACGGAATATCGGCTTTAAAATGAGGAATAACAGAGGATTTTAGCAGTCAAAACAACTAAAGCAGCAGTGTTAATAATAACAGAAATTGTAAAGAGTCACATCTAATAGAAATATATAAAAGCATTTATTTTAATTGTGTAGCAGTCAGTTTATAATTTTGGCAGCACTGTTGAGCATTTTGAAAATCTATTGTCATGCCTCTGTGCAAGGCTGAGTCTTTCTATCTTTATGGCATCTGGTGTAAAGTAACTACATTCATAAACTCAAGTACTATACTTGGGTACAATTTTGAGATACTTGTACTTTATTTAAGTATTTTAATGTTTTGCTACTTTGTTCTTCTTCTCCTCTCCAGTTCATAGGTACATGGTGTACTTTTACTCCACTACATGTATTTAATACCTTTAGTTACTTCACAGATCTGGATGAATGATGTGAAATATAATCAAGTGTTGAATCAGACTTTAGTTCCACCTGGAGTAAATCCACCAGCTACCCTGCAGTATACAAATTCATTCAGACTAGCTGCACCTTTACCAGCATTGAGAACACTCATGATCAATCATTATAAAACAAATCATATATTATTCTGAAATGGACCAATCTGCACAACGACTACTTTTACTGTCGCTACTTTCAGTATATTTTGATGAGAATACTTTTCTACTTTTACTTGAGGAACATTTTGAATGCAGTACTTTTACTAACAGAGTACTCCTATTCCTACACTCTGGTACTTCTACTTTTACTCAATTACAAGACCTGAGTAGCCTACTTCTACTTGTACTCAAGTACAAGATCTGAGTACTTCTACTTTTAATCAAGTACAATATCTGAGTATTTCTGCTTTTAATCAAGTACAAGATCTATACTGATACCACCTCCGTTTATCGCCTATGAATAAAAAACTATTAGAAAACGAAGGCTAAAGCTAACGTTAGCAGATAGTGACAATGTATGCTAGCTAGCTATCTCAACGATAATATTGCGACAGAAAAACTTTTCAGTGCACATCACGCTCTGCGCTCCGACAGGGAGATCTGCTCTGAATTCGTGTCATGATGGCACATAACAGCTCGCGGCCGCAGATTACTCCGGGTCCCAGACCCCCCCCATACCCCAAAAATATTTGTATTGCAGATCTACATGAATCACACAAACGACCTATTCTGGATTCAAAACGGCGAATTTCGCCGAAAGGTGAGTGATTCTCATGCCTGATGTTTCCTGCAGAGGTTATTATAGCAGCACAACAATAAAAACTATGCGAGTGTGGGTGTAAATGGGTGATTGTTGGCATCTGTTGTAAAGCTTTTTGAGTGGTAAGCAGAGTAGAAAAACAACTGCAGTGTACTGTCGAAAGCTCGGATTGATTTAACAAGGTAACAATGAAGACCATGGCATGTTGTAAAGACACATAACCCCGCACATTTGAACAGATACATACAAAGTAGACTCACAAAAAATTAGTGAATCACTCCTAATGTTTTCTTTATTTGGCAGCAGAAACAAAGCATGAGGACACAACACTGACTTGTTATCAACACTTAATAGTTGTGATTAGTTTTTATTGCAAATAAAACCAATTTCTGATAAGAAAATATCTGGTCCATAATCAAATACACAACGTTAACAACTTACTGCTGAACATAGAGTCATGTTCAGCAGTAAGTTGTTAACGTTGTGTATTTGATTATAGACAGGTGGCATACAGTAGGTTTTAGGACCATTTCACTGACAACAGATGCCTGCTCTGGCTGTGAATGAACAACTCCTTTTACATACACAATTTATATTCTAAAAACATAAATACTTCCTAGGTGTACATCTTTCGAGTGATAAGGGACCAACTTAATCACAGGAATGAGGAATAAATCACCAATAGCCTATTGGTTAGGCTTTTTCCAAACACCTTTCATTAAGCATAATTGGAAAGCCATCTTCTTTTTTTATATCCAGCATATATATTACATTAAGTGTGTGTATTTGACAGGAAGTACAATAGCTGTAACATGGTGCTTAGCTTCCCAATAGTATTCATTTGTATTGTTTATTGGCAGCCATCACACACACACACACACACACACACACACACACACACACACACACACACACACACACACACACACACACACACACACACACACACACACACACACACACACACACACACACACACACACACACACACACACACACACACACACACACACACACACACACACACACACACACACACACACACACACACACACACACACACACACACCAGGGAGTGTGTTGGCATTTCACTACAGCTCATTCTGTCATGACGGCTTTACGGAGCCTTCCAGACACCTCTCAGACAGATTGGCTTCTCCTCTTTAAGACAGCTGATAATGAATTTAAAGCACGGCCCTTGGCTTTGGCATACCTGTAGAAAAGCACAATCCCAGACAATGAAAGAGGCAGACAGACACTATGTGCCTTGGCAAGACATCATTGCGGAAATGAACATAACTTGTGATGGTGTGAGGGATACATTGGCAGGTTTCATTAAAGGCAGCTTTCCTCCATTGCAAGGTGCTCCAACAAATGATGAGATTTGCTTTTCAGCGTTGTCCTGCAGACACCTGGAATCCCTAAAATGACAGCTCAGTTAAAAGCACAATATCTGGTTGACTTCTATATCCACTGTGTGCGTGTTTGGACAATTTCAAATGGAATGTAGTCATTTGGTTTGTTTGGTTTAAAATGTTTCATATGTGAGACAAAATCAGCTGTCAATTCCACTATGAGAGAATAGACACCGTTTGCTTCTTTATGATATTGCTTCATATTGTTATATTTTCATAACATGTTGACAAGGCAGGATTTGAATGAAGAGGAAATTAAGTGCAATGGACTGAACAACATGGATTGTTTTTGAGAATGGAAGGATGTTGTCTGGGTATTGTAAGGTTCTAGTAGCCAATGTATTGCCAATTACCTACAAATGAGGCAGCAATGCACCTTTAACTTATTTTATTATTGTTCTCCTATGATGATTGTGAATGGATTGGGTTTGCGACACTGTGCCTTTATCATAAATTACTGGATAACTTGTGTTGCACTTGTGCGTCATTATTTGTAATTTTTTTTCCAGAGAGATTATTAACTTTTGTATCCAGGTCAGCGACATTCAGGTGTGTGCCACTTTGCAGTTTTAAGTTGTCGACCGGGGGGGTGCTAGTGGAGCACACTCAGGTACTGCAAGCGCATAAAGCTTGACAGACTATTCACGCTAACGAAGGATCACTTCTAGGCTACTGTCCCGCAGCTCCTGCCTCTCTATTGGACTCTGTCGCAGCGGGGCTACTGCTGCGGAGCACATAAAGCAGACTCAGCACAGCGAAGGATCACTTCTTCTTCAAGGCAGGGAAGGTTTCACAGTATGCAGTCTACTGTCCCGCAGCTGCTGCCTCTCTGTTGGACTCCGGTACTGCACATTACTCACGAGACGTTGTTAAAAAAAAATTGGGGGGGGCGAACGCACTAACCACTCCACCAACGCCAGTCAGCCCCGTCGTGCGGGCCGGATGAGAATGTCCGCCGGGCCGCCAGTTGGTGGTCACTGCTGTAGAGGAAGGATATTAAGAAAATACAATTGGCGATAGGTCGTTGTTGCAATTCGTACTAACGTTTTCACATTCATTCAATTTAGATATTTGAAAGCAGCACAACCTGTCATGATTGATAGCCACTGTACTGACAAGTCAATGTGTCAGCTATATGTATCACTGTTTTTAACGAGCAATTTTAGGGCCTTGTTTTAGTAAATGTTTAAATCAGGGTTTGGATGAGAAAGTTACAACCCAATGCTCATTTGACGAAGGTCAGCTAAGACATTAACAGGTTTTACAGTAGAAAAAGGATAGGAATAGTTTGAAATTGAAATATGCTGGTAGGCAGATCATGTGAATACTGGAATATCAATTAACTCTCTCTTCTGATATTTGTCTCATTAGTTACGTAAGGAAGTTAGGCAGAAACAAACAGGTTTTCATTTGGTTCTACATAAGGAGACAATAAGAAACCAGCATATCACTGTTTGGTTCCAGACAGTGACATTATTTCCACATTTGTCAAATGGTTGCACAGCAGAAACTCTGCTCATGATATAATAACAATGACATTTTATTGTTTTTTTCTGTATAAACAAAAAGCATTTAGTGGGCACACTTTATTTCATGTTTAATGAATCAACTGTAATTAGCTTTTATTTTTTGTTTCAGCTCTAAAGGATAACAAGTTATGAGTAGTAAATGTTTTTAAAATGCTCAGAGTTTGAGGCAAATTAAAGCAAATTATCTAAAGTCTGTATGACCTAACATTTTCTGGAGGAATATCATTTCAGTCTGTCCTCCAAAATAAATGACCAAATAGGTCGATTGTTCAGCAGCGTATTAAGACCTCTAGTCACGTTTTTAAGTTTAGCACCTCTAGTGGTTGTGTAAGAAACAACAATGTATGGCATATGTTCCCTTACACTCCCGTTGATAGTGCAAACGCTCCGGAGGGTCGTATATTCACTAATAAACCTCTCTGGAAAATCCTAAATTGTAGGATAGTTTGGCCATTAAAATGCTTTTTGATTTGATTTCTAGCGAGAAGTGTCTATACTTTTAGAATCCATATCCAGTAGATGTGTAGGATCTATAGTTTGATAGATATTACGAAGATGATTACGAAGATGATTTGAGGTCTCGCCAGGAGAACGTGTATATACTACGTCTTTCCGCAGCATCCATGTAAAGTTGGCGTCAACCCTCACAGGGTGAAAACAGTATTTCTGGTCTTGAAGTTTTCATCATAAAACCGGAAGTATTCCCCTCACTGTCAAATTATTACACAATGGTATATGCATTACTCATCCACTAAAAAAACATTGGTTTATCTTTGTTAATTACACAACATTGATTGGTTTCAATTGTAAACAATGTTTTGTGTTTTTTAACACCCCCCCAAAACTACACATGCTGGCTATTGTGTTTAGAAACATGGTCTATGGCACGTCTCTACTGGAAATTGTAGTTTTAAAAGATGTTTTCGTATTTCCCATAATTAGAAGTTGCCAGTATTAAACTGTGTACATCCCTGGAGGTTTAGGGGAAACACAACACATTAACATATAACATAACATATAATTCATAAATGGGTGAAAATCGTAGGGCTGTCCCGAATACCATTTTTCGGGCTCCGGATATTCAGTAGTAATCAGCAGCGAATATTCGCATATTCGTTCTGCGCGGGGTGGGGTGCGTAGTAATCAGCAGCGAACCGCTTCAACACGTGTATTTCGATTTATTCACGGCATTCTTTTTGTGATTCTACAGTATTGTTGTTTTATAGTTATTTGTTAATGTATATAACCCAATTTGTGTTCTTTGAAATTGAAAAGGATATTGCATTGTGTTTGTTACTTTCGTTGCAGTTGTATATGTCTTAAGTGTAATTTGGCTTGGCTTTCTATTTCGTATGGACATGCTTTTATTTTGAAGGAGAGTTAGCGCAGTTGACAGGAAGTTGTTGTTACTATGGAAACAACGGGATGGAGATTAATGGAGAGTAATATCTACATATAAAGACGGAGAAAGTAAACGATAGCATTTATGGTTAAGTGTTAGCACCCCCCGAAGAGGCACAAGCTCTTACGTTGATATTGGAGATTTCAATAAATAAAGAATAAATAAATTAAAAAACAATATCTGAATAACTAAATTGAAACCCGAATATTACTCCAATAAACGAATATTCGGGTACAGCCCTAGAAAATCGCTTGGGTCCATAATGGGAAGCATTAATATACCCACATGACAGCTACGGTCAGAAGAGCTTTATTTAACAGCTGGTCTTACTCTGTGACCCCTCCTGTTGTTAACCTGTTAATGCCCGAGCCTGTTTTCTAGGTCTCAGGCTCGAAAATGACATTCCCAGAACAAATGACCATAACTTCACTTTTAAAAAGGGGAACATTAATAATATTTTTTCTCAAATCAATGATAAACCTGTGAGTTGGATGTAGAAGAGTCAGAATCAATATAGATATTTGTTATTTTAAAGTAAATTCAGATTGAACATTGTAAACATTTTTTAATTATTGTAAACAATCCACCTATTTGGTCGTAATAAGGGTTGAACAATCGACCTATTTGGTCGTAATAAGGGCTTGAACAATTGACCCATTTGGTCGTATGAGTTGGAGGACTTGTTGTTGCATTTATATCCCTCTAAATGAAAAATTGTACTGTGTATTCTGTTTAGAGGGACTGTTGGGAAATCAGAAATGGGATGAGTGAGAGCCAGACAATGCCACAGTCACTTAGTCTAATAAAGACAAAAAAATATCAATATTTTGGAGAGGAGATAGTCAAAGGGAGATTTGCAGCACGCAGATAATGAAGTGTCTTCTTTTACCAGTGGCCAATATAAAAAGGGACACAAAAGCACATGCACACACTCTCTGACACACACTGTAAGAGGACTAGAAGCATGAACAAGCATACACCATTATCAAGTCAATACTGGCTTTTACACACTAATCCCGGTCAAATCCCATTGGAAATCTATGAGACTGGCACCAGTGTTTGTGTGCATGTGTGTGTCTGTGTGGGATAAAGTGGCATCATGATCATGCAGAGTGTAAATCCCGCAGTTGAGAGTTTACCATCCCGAGGTTGTGATAGTCTGTTGGAACAGCATTTCACAAACTCCAGGGAACCAAACACAGTAAATTGATTATGTCCTCAGGGCTGGTGAGGAAGGCAGGAGCATGTCATGGGGACCTCTGAAAGCATATGGGAGGTGAGGGGACACTAGAAACTAGCCTGCCACACACACTTCATCCACCACAATTCCTTTTAGCCTGAGACTAAAGTGGAGCAAAATATGTGTAATTTAATCAGGTCTGGGAATTTACAAAAACATAACCAAGTATATGTGCTCATTTTCTGGATAACTTTGCAAGATCCCCACAAGTCGTGCCAGGTTGTGGATTTAGAAATTGGAGGAGGAGATAGATGCTGTTGCTGAAAACAGTAACACTGCTGCATCCCCTGAATAATCAAAAGCAGTGCATACTTGGAGCAATGGTAAATGTATGTTGAATATAATGAAAGTAAAAATAGCAACCAGAGTTGAACATAATACAGCACATAAATAATGTGTACCTTTCTTCATTCAAGCTGAAGGGATCCTATTCTATAGTCCAAACGAATAAAATGATAATAACGTCAAATAGAAGGCACTGCAGTGTGTACTGTAAGAGAGAAGAGAAAAGTGAATGCTAATGGTTTAGAAATAGAAAACTACAGAAAATTGAAGTTACATTTAGAAAATACGTTTTTAAGGTCATAGAGGGCTAACAGGGCCCCGGAAGTATGTAGAGGAAAGGAGAATGAGAAGGACGAAAGGAGCAAGGGAGGAGATGGATGCATGAACAGCCACTCCTGTCTGCTTGTGCTGCTCCCTCTCGCCAGAGGATGGTGTGATGGGGTGAAGATGAAAGAGAGACTTTGAAGAAGGAGTGATCCTTCCCTTGCTTCCTCGAAGGAGGAGGAGAGGGATCAGAGCAGAGGCCCCTGACACAGGCAAGATTTGTCAAGATACATTCACACACTGTGCTTCTCACATTATGCGTTTGACTTCTTTTAGAAGTACTTTCGAAGGTGACTTTACAGTCCATTTTATTTTGCTTTCCACAGAGCTTTTGGAAACTGCCCACATGGGAAATCTTCTTTCACACTTGTTCAGTGCTGACAGCACTAAACTGCTCAAAAAGTCATCTTTACTTGTGGCTTGATGGCAGCTAAAGCTAGGATGTTTTGCCATTGTTGCAATATTTTTGTTTGAAAATAACTGATATTTCTATTAAAGGTCCCATGGCATGCTTTTCAAGGCGTGTAGGACAGAGAGTGAATACACATACTATACAGAGATGCTGTATGAGAAAAGCAATGTGATTTTGGAACATTGAACAATGTAAATCTATTCTAGTAGACTTCAACAATGGAATTATGATCAGTAGAAATGGCCATGAGGACCTTTAAGTCTTCAGCATTGTCAGAACATCTCTAATGGTAAAAGAGATTGGATATATCCTCAGCTGACTCAATGTCTACATTGTGTTTGCGCTGTGGTTACAGATTTATTGGACATGTTCCCTGACTCAGCTCACAGACGTGAGGAGAAATGGAAGGATGATGTTTGAGGAGTTTGCTCTGCACAGCAGAATATAGAAAACGTTTGGTTGACTAGATTAATATGCTTACTGCCTCAATGTCAAGGTAAAAAGCAATGTGTATATTCACTTGTTGTGTATTCAATCTGTATGATTATCCAAAACTGACATGAATGTTTTGCCATTTGGACACATTATCATTCGATTTTTTTCAGTTATCGTTTGGGAATTAAAAGGCATCAATCAAGACAATAAAATACCACAACAGTTGACCTGAGTAAAGGACACTTGAAGCATAGCACCAGGTTGTGGCGGCAATATTGTCCTCCAAACAGTTGGTTTTCTAAGACCCCGTTTACACGAGGACGAAACGGGTTGTATCCGCATAGTTTCTCTTGTGTATAGCCCTTTCGTTTACACAAGGCCGTAACAAAACGATAGAAACGGACCCCGCAAACGATAACTGGTCCCAAGGTGGATAGATTTGCAAACAAAACGCTCTGGGGGGTCAAACGGATCCGTCTGTACGCCTCAATATAATCATTTTCTGATAACGATGAAATAGCCCCGCCTCCCTCTCCCCACGTCTCCTGCTCAGAGATCAGCTGCTGGGCTGTCAGAAGAGCGGGAGGAAAAGAGAAGCTCCGTTTATTATTCTTATATTATTATCGTCGTTATCAATTTGTTTTAAAGCTCAATAAATAACAAAGAAGACCTCTGACCGGCACTTTTCAAATTTTGTACGGAAGTTTTCAACTTTAACGGACATGTTGACCGGCGAAACATTTTTTTAACGGAAACTCTGCCGCATGGTCCCCTCGTCCCTTGGAAGAGGCGGAGAGGTGGGTGTTTTTCATCTGCTGGTGGACTACCGGAGAGATTTACAGTAGGAGCACACGCCGTCCACCGCGGAGAATAAACAGAAGGGCAACAATGCTCCGGGGTCTTCTTCGCTGCTGTTGGTGTATTTTGTGGCGGCAGCAGCGCCACTTACAGGCCTGGCATATGTACATCGTTTCCAGTGGTCTCGTGAGAACGGACACGTTAAATGAATGGAATGCGTGTGAACGGAAGACTTTTTTGAAAACGCATACGGTACGTAAAGGCAAACGTTCCCGTGTAAATGGGGTCTAAGCTCCTTCCATCCTTTCATCCACCACCATCTGTAGTTTCACATTGCCAACTACTGGGTGATAATTATTGCTCTACAGTGTTTCCCCTAGGATGGAGTCATAGCAGCCGTGCTAAGGCACCCGTGTGCAGCAAAATGTGAGCGCGGAGCACGTGGAATTATTTAGTGTGTGCGTGTGCGAAGTGCGCTCCGCCAATATGTTTCAATGTGTCTGCCAGCACAAGAAAGGCTCTTGAGGTAGGGTGACCAGACGTCCCCGTTTTTCGGGGACAGTCCGCGTTTGTATTTGCCTGTTCCCGGTTGAAACTGTCCCCGGAAATGTCCCCGTTTTTTAATATACGTTAAAAACACATAGCAAGGTGAAATAAAACGTTTCATGTCAGGAAACACTGGGTAAACACAGACTGTGGTCAAGACAGTCCCCACTTCGGAAAACACAGTCAAGCCAGCCCCGACGTTGTATTGCGGTGCGTGAATATCCTATGCATTACGGTAGAGGCCTGTAAAAACTGCCTTAAAAATAAAAGCGTTTACTCGGTCAATAACAAATATACCTAAAAAACACATCAAACATATTCATATATACTGGAGCTTAAATTAAGAAATATGTACTATATAATGTGATCAATAATAATTAAAAACAAACTACGTATAACTACCACATTATAACTGAGTGAATGTAAAATGTAAGTATACAGTTATGAAGACATATCTGATATTTCCATTGGGTGACTAATTTCAATTGATGTTGACACCATCTCACAACACTCCTAAAATAACATTACTTTCTGAAGCACAATTTAAAATGTATGCCGTTTAAAATCTCAAATTAGATCTAGTGTCCATCTATATTTTGATTATTATTTAATGGAAATACACTTTTGAAATCTCATGGCTATCGTCCTTCTGTTTGTATCCAACAGTTAAAATGTTCGAATTACATTGAACCAGAATTGTCCCCGTTTTTTCTTTAACAGTGAAGAAAATTGGATATGTTAATGAGATATTGACCGCAAAACTCAAAATGTCCCCGGTTTTAATTTAGAAAATCTGGTCACCTTATCTTGAGGCCTTGTACCGGGGCCGGTTCTAGCCAATTTGCGGCCCTAGGCGAGATTTTAGGCGAGATTTTATCTATAAAGAATAAATGAAAAATCTCTACAAAGGACGAATACACTACAAAAACAGAAACTTATTGACATAGGTAATATATGTCAAAATGGCTTCAAATGTATTCCGTATTGTATGAATATGTTTGAATTGGGGGGTGAATGTCACATCCTCTAGGGGGCTCCGGGGGTATGCCCCCGCGGGAAGATTTTTTTTTAACATTTTAAAGTAAAAATGTTCAATCTGGTGCACTTTGAGCAGAATTACTAGAGACCTGATCTAGGGGGTACAACTCTAAAACACCCATATGAAAAATATTGTTTTACATTTTAATAATCAAATAAGTATGTGAACATAACCAATAACCTACCATAGCCAATAACAAATACATTTAATTTATTTTATTTTTGTTGTTTATTTATATCTTATTTTACCAGTTAACATTTATTTATTTATGCATATTCTTTAATCTCTCCAGTTTTACATTATATTTTTGGTTTACTGTCCTATAGTATACATTGGAATTCTTTCAATAAAGGAGTGCCTTGGAAATATGTGTTTACATAATTTGTGGTCAAAACGTTTGAGACCCACTGACATATCTTAGACTAAAGTTAACTATCTAAACACTCAAGAGTCCTTTACCTCACTGAGACTCTCAGTCTGACAGGAGAGAGTTCTCCTCCACCCTTGTTGAAGAAACATCTTCTTCTTATATCTGTTAGCGCAGCTAGCACCAGATGCTAGTAATAACAACAGCGCCGGTACCGGTGCGCCCTCTCTCTCTCTCTCCCTCGCTCGCTCTCTCGCTCCCACACTTGCACTTTGGTTGTCAGCAGCGGGAGCCAGATAAGCCAACATCCCCCACTTTCATCACTTACAGCGCCTATCGTACAGGGCAAATTAAAAGTGTAACCGGGGTGAAAAGGGTGTACATTTACTTAATAATGATGTTGTTACATCAAGGCCGAAAATTAGGATGAGCACCAACGGTCAAAAATGTTTTTTCCCCTCCCAGAGCTACCAGCGCAGCGCCCCCCAGATCTGGCGTCCTAGGCCCTGCCTAGTACATACAGTGGCAATGACTCAAGATTTAGCAAAATACACCTTTATTGAACATACGGTAACACAAATACTACAAATCCACATACAAATCAATCAGAAATGAAAAAGGGTCACCACTTAATATTATTTTAATAAAAAATTAAAAACATATTTTTTTTTGGTACCTGGCTGGCGCGCTCTAGCGGCGTATAGGTTGTATGATCTAGCAGCGTATATGCTCTCGCAGCGTATATGCTCTCGCAGCGTATATGCTCTCGCAGCGTATATGCTCTCACAGCGTATATGCTCTCACAGCGTATATATGCTCTCACAGCGTATATGCGCCCCCGCTCTTTGTATATAGGGGAAACACGGCTCTAACTAGAATATGTACTGTATGTACAGAGAACAATGTGTCGAAGGGATGCGGGACCAAAGGCTTTTTCCTGGGTAGTTTCTAACGGCTCCAGAAAACAGCTGTTGGTTCCTCATACTTTATCCAAATAACTCAATCATTTGTTTCCTACATTTGAAATGTCCCTTTCAATCTCCCAGGCATGTTGTCGGTCAGTTTGTCAATCCGTCCAACATCCAGCCATTTGAAAGGCAAACGATTGATTATTTTTAACTCATTCATTCAGCCTGTCCTCCTACAAAAAACGACCAAATAGGTCGATTGTTTAAGCACCTTAGATTACGACCCATAGCCACGTTTTAAAGTGTACAGTAGCACCTCTAGTGGTCGTGTAAGAAACAACATGCTCCCGTTTATTCACAAATAACCCTCTCTGGAAAATCCTAAATTGTTTTACAGTTTGGCCATTAAAATGCTTTTTGATTAGATTTCTAGCGAGAAGTGTATATTGTACTTTTATAATCCACTTCCCGTGGATGTGTAGGATCTATAGTTTGATAGATATTACGAAGATGATTTGAGGTCTCGCCAGGATAACGTGTAAATGCGGCAGCTTCCATGTAAAGTTAGCTTGGGTGAAGACAGTATTTCCGGTCTCGAAGTTTTCATAATAAAACCGGATATATTCCCCTCACTGTCAAATGATTACACAGTGATGTCTGCATTACTCATCCACTAAAAAATATCAGTTTATCCTTGTTAATTACACAATATTGATTGGTTTAAATGGTATACAATGCTTTTGTGTTTTTAACCTTTGATTCAGTTTTTTAGGAGTTTAGACACTACAGTTTCCGAAGACACTACACTACCCATAATCCCCAGCTATCGTTTGGGACTACAACATCCGCCTTGCTTTATAAACTCCGTGATTAGTCATCAAGCCCTGTGATTGGATGTTGGAGTGGCAGTGCGACAAGGTTACGTCGAGCGTCAACAGCTCTTTGAAATGGAATTGAACCACGGCAGACTTTCCAAAACTGGAATTGGACGGGTCCAGCCCCCGGCTCCAGCTCCCTCCCCCAGAACTACACATGCTGGCTATTGTGTGTTTCGCAATATATGGCACGTCTCTTCATAAGACATTTTCATATTTCCCACAACTAGAAGTTGGCAGTATTAAACGTGTACACCCTGGAGGTTTAGGGGATACGAAACACAGTCGTGTTATCAATTGTAAAACATATAATTAATAAATGGTGAAATAATATACCCTCATGACACCTAAGGTCAGAAGAGCTTTATTTAACAGATGGTCTTATGGCTACCCCTCCTGTTGTTCATTGATAAGCCTGAAACATGCACTTGTCAAGGTTCAGAGGCAAATTTTGCAAATATGGCAGTAGCCATCGATCATCTTCAGATAAGATAAGATATACTTTAGGGATCCCAAGTTGGGAAATGTTTTTGTTACAGCAGCATGCTACATTGTTCTACTCCACTACAATTCAGAGGTTAACCTGGTATTTTTACTCCACTATATGTATTTTAGTTACTTTGCAGATTCTGATTAATGTGAAATATAAACAACCCTTAAATCAGACTTTAGTTACACCTGAGTAAAATTCAGGGAAGGTGATTGTCAAGTGCCAAAATAAACTGTGCAATATATTGGACGTTAAGTACTTTGTCAGACTTCATATTTATCTGTGAATAACCCCAACGTTTTTTCTTATTCAAAAGAAGACCTTAACTTAAACTATTCTTTAATGTTTAAATAAAGCCTAGTTGGTCTGTTTTGCACATCCTCCTGTTAATATCGTTGGACGTCCTGCACTAATCTGTTTTATTGTAGAGATCACTACAGTATCTTCTTGATATTTTCAATATTTTATGTAGGCTACTCTTAATATTTAAATGTTTTCATCAAATAAAACGTATTCAACAACAAAATTAAATAACGTGCTTTAACCACTAGGCGGCGCGGGTTTAAACAATGGTGTACTTAATAAAACATAATAATATCAAACATAATATGGCTATTAACTTTATTGTGAAATTAAAACAGAACGGTAAAGGAAAATACAGTTTCAGTCTCTCGATGTGAAGCTTATGCATTGTACCATGAACCTGTATAGACCTGTAACAGTCAACTGAGTGAGGAGTTGGAAAGGCAATGAATGAATGAATTAATTAAAATGTCGAACTCGAACTTCTTTTTAAGGACACTTCGGCCAGGGATTTAGAGCTATATTTGTTTAACCACCGGATTGGCAAGACAGGAGAGTGTGTGCACCAGTCTGCCCTGATCTATGTATTCATGTCTGTGACACTCACAGTATCTGCTGCCCACAGCTGTTTTATAGAACGAAAACCCCCTTCACTTCATGAAATCTCTGCAGCACCAGGAGGCAGCGGGAGGGTTAACTCAGCCTCTGAGAAGACGAGCGCGCCGTGTCTTTCACGTACCGCCTTCGCTGTGTTTACCTTCAGAATCATTAGAAAGGCTAAGAGCGACCACACACACACACACACACACACACACACACACACACCACACACACACACACACACACACACACCACACACACACACACACACACACACACACACACACCACACACACACACACCACACACACACACACACCACACACACACACACACACACACACACACACACACACACACACACCACACACACACACACACACACACACACACACACACACACACACACGCACACACACTTTGAACGCAGACTTTTGTTCCTCCATGTTTCGCTGTTATCGTTTCACTGAGCGGACCCGCCCCCTTTTTTTTGCAAACGCTCCCTTTTTTGTCCATCTGTGGCGGTAATAGGTTTTGTGCGCTGTGATGATTCGGCTGTACCTTTAGTAATGAATATTAAATGTTCATTTGATCATTGGTTTTATTCTGAAAACGTCGAGACCGGAAATACTGTTTTCAACCCGTAACTTTACATGGAGGCTGCCGCATACCTCAAATCATCTTCATAAGATCTATCAAACTATAGATCCTACATATCGACTGGACGTGGATTCTAAAAGTGCAATATACACTTCTCGCTAGAAATCTAATCAAAAAGCGTTTTAATGGCCAAACTATCCTACAATTTAGGATTTCACAGAGAGGGTTATTTGTGAATAAACGGGACCATGTTGTTTCTTACACGAGGTGCTACACTTTAAAACGTGGCTATGGGTCGTAATCTAAGGTGCTTAAACAATCGACCTATTTGGTCGTATGAGTTGGAGGACTTGTTGCAACATTCATTATTTATAATTCATATGCCTGGCTCTCTTAAGGTAATTTTGTCCTGTCAGCATTCAGTTTCATTTCAACTCTTTTTACATTGATTTGGCTATATCTTTGGCCTCTCCCTGGAGTTTTCTCTGAGAAAATGTTAAATCTATACATCAATGATTTCTTCTTCCTTCAACTCATAGTCAATAACGAGTCAGTTCAAATCTTCATCCCAATCTATTTAAACTCATTTTCCATCCAACCTTAATTGCTTAGCCTTTACACTTTTGAGTTGAAGACCTCAGTATTCACACATGCTATTCACAGCAGCAATCAACCCTGTTGAAGTGCTCACTGCAGTGATATTGTGGTAAATTGTACAATCATAAGGTAAGCCACATCTGTAATTGCTCTGAAATGTCACCACAAAAAAACCCTGTTGGATCAATGAAGAGGGTCAGCAAACACAAAGGGTTGATGGATGAGACTGAAATTGAAGAAAATATGATTTTAAGCACATTTAATTAAGTCTGAATATAATTAAATTAGATCTTTGGTGTAAAATGGGATTTCATGTTCCCAGAGTTACAAGACGAGGGTGTCCCAGTGATTAGAGAGATAGTTTTGAAAGGATTTTTGTTCAAGGTCCTGTGCTCGAGGACATCAATCCCTTTGTAGTGATCAGCAACAAAACTTCGAGGAATTATGGTCTGCAGCCGCTATGACGTCAGACCTTTTAAAGAAGCAAGCAGAACAATTACCGTATGGGAGTAATCATCATTGGAGTTCATTATATCATACATTTGGAACAATTGAAAATATCTTAAAGATTTACTTAGATACATAGAAACCTTTACCGCACTGCTCATTTTGATCATAGAGTACATGCTTTGACTTTCCTTCAAATCAAATTAAGTCATTTACAGCAAAAATGTATATTGCATGGGTTCGCCAATGGCCTCAGATAGGGTTTGTTAGCACAACCCTCTAAAAGTGTTCATGAATTTGTGTTTGGTTTGTAAGTAATTTGGCCTCGACTGGGTTTCTTACCCCCTAATCCCACCAGGAGCGTCTGCGCTGCGCCGTTTTTAGCGATCGCGGCCACTCTAGTTAATGGGTGCTATTCCACCAGACCCGCTGTTGAGGGGGTGCACCCAAAACCGGCTCCTTCTCCTCCCCCCCACCACCGTCTTTCAAGTAGGAGAATACATGCCAGCGTTCTCCTCCGGGTTACAGGCACTGTAAATGATATATACATAGAATAATTATGATGATGAATGCATATTTTTTCACCACTAAAATACAGCAACACATCTTTGATTCATGTAGTTTATAACTAGAATATTACAATTATTATTAACTGTGTCTGTAGTCTGCAACACAACAACATAGGAAATAACAACAATAAACACGATTTAAACAGACAGAGACATAAACCATTTAACTACTAGCCTACTACTTGTAGAAGTACAAATGTTCAGGAAATATTCCAAAATCAACAACAACTGCGAGGCTGCACACACGACGCTCCGCTTCCGCAACGTTTTGAAATGCGCCTGGTGGGTTATGACGCAGCGCAGACGCTTCTGGTGGGATCAGGGGGTAAGTCTTTTTTGTAAATTACATTTTTTCATTCTTGTAGTTTTATTTGGTCTAGCTTGGTGTTTGGAATGCCTAAACCTAAACTTGTGAAATTAAATACTTCAACTTCTTGTGTCCGAAAACAAAAAAATGATTTTTAGTTTCAGATATATTCTCCCCTAACACAACCCTGATGCGGTCTATACGAGAAGATAAGGTGGATTGTTACAAGTATTGTATGTAACTGAAACGAAAGATGTGTTTGAAATAAATCTGCATCAGTACATTCACACCTACGCTGGTCCTGCTCTCAAGCTTATGAGAACATCATCACAACATCATTATCTCATCCAATAATTGTTGTTTGATGCTGCTCCTTCTCACATCCAAGCAGCAATTGATGTCACCCTTCCAGCTCCTTCAATGTTAAGTGTCCCACTGAATATTGATTGAGACCCTGTTACCCTGTGGAGCCTTTGAATCCAAATCAAGGGTGCTTTAACTCAGTGACACCCTCTCTCTGTCTCAGTGGTCTATTGATATTTGAGCATGCCATCTTTATGACCTGAATTAAATGAAAAGCTGGGTGCATGATAACCAGTGTTGGGTGTAATGCGTTACAAAAGTAACGGAGATACAGTAATGTATTGTACTTTTTGCTGTAAAGAAGTAATGTAACACATTACTAATGAAATCTGGGTAATATACTACCCGTTACAATTCACATTTGAACCCGAAATTAAATGGTGTTTTTTTTTAAGAATTCACTAACATCGCGAAACATTCCGACACCAGAGAAAAATTGTGCGGGTAGATTAGTAAGCCTGGTGTTTACCCTTCAGGCTCAGGGTGTTCTTTTCCCCATAATGACCGCCTCGCTGCACATTATCCCGCTTATTACACGGCCATATACTAAACGTGTCACATGTTAAGAATTTACAAACAGAATCGAGTATTCAACTAAGCCGTGTAATAAAAGTTGTTAGTAGCCTTAGTGGCCTACACAGTTATAATGCTATACCACATTGCCCTTCACTGGATGTATAATGAGCTGCACTAAACTACATTTTAGCATTTAAAATACCTAACCATTCTTTTGCGGTTATTTTGGTAAAGTAACTCAAAAGTGATATAAAAGTAGTGTAACTCATTACATTTCAGAGACAGTAATATTGTAATGTAACTTATTACTTAAAAAAGACCGTAATAAGTAATATGTACTGTATTACATTTTGGAAGTAACTTGCCCAACACTGATGATAACAAGTGTATAATATCCATATGTTGATGTGTGGGTTTGTGTGTGAGAGTTGAACGGTCTATGTCAGGGGTGGCCAACCCGCGGCTCTCGAGCCGCATGCGGCTCTTTGCATAGTTTAATACGGCTCTTCAGTTCATATCGAATTTTATATGTGTGAGTTTGAGGGAGACACACTGACTTCTGACTAGTGTTGCACGGTGTTCCGATACTTGAAAGGTATACCGCAATACCCTGCCGTTAAAAACGTTACGATTCCTCCATTTCATTAGTATCGGTACCAGGGGCGCCGTAAGGGGGTGAAAAGTTAGGATGATTCTAAGGGCCCGTGACTGACAGGGGCCTCAAAAAATGTTAGAACATTAAGAAAACAAATATAAAGGTCACATGTCATGGCCATTTCCACTGATCATAATTCCATTGTTGTGGTCTACTAGAATAGATTTATACTGTGCAATTTTCCAAACTCACATTGGTTTTGCATACAGCATCTATGTAAAGTATGTGTATTCACTCTCTCCACTAAACGGCTCGCTGCAGCTCTTGCCCCCCCTCCCTGTGAGCCCAGTATGCTCCGATTGGTCGGGACCAGTCGGGACGTTGTGAATCGCGCTAAGCTCTGTGGAGATGTGATTTCCTTGTTTAGCGATACACAGCGAAACACAGCCAAACTCACCCTGAGCACACACAAAGTCACAGCCGAAGTAAAAACAATAAGTGTGGCTTGATATCGAGTAAGAAAGAGGTTGATAAACGCTGTGAGAATGGGTCTGCAGAGAGAATTTGGCCGCGATCCCAACTGTCTGTTATCAGCCTGCAGCCAGGGAGGAGAAATCATCAGAGCTGCATGCACTGAGTGTGTGAGGAAGTCCGTGGATTGGTCAATTTGGACCAATCAGCGGGGGATTAACGTAACGGCTCCGCGGACGTAACGTAACGGCTCCACGGATTGGTCCATTTCGTTCCAGGGACGACATGACATCATGATGTCCCCGGAAGAATCAAATGGACAGTGACATATCTCCAATGAGGCGTTTTGGGGAGGTATTTTCTGTTTTAGAGTTTTACTCCCAACATGGTGTACTTTGAGGGTTTTGACTCTGCAGACCATTTACATGCATTCAAACCTTCATAACACACAAGGGGATGGGCAATAACCGGAAAAGCATGACATGTCACCTTTAAGTAACCTTTCATCAACCATCAACAATTAACATTAATATAACGTCATATTGATGATGTACTCACTAAACTTATGATTCATTTCACTTGTTTTCTTCCAAAAGTTAATTATCCAAAGCATCGAACACCCCCCTCTATTTACGTAATGGTTTGGTCCTGCCTCCAAACACTGTGCAGCACCGGCCCTTTCTAGCAGAGAGACTAGTGAGAGCATATGAGGAGGGATGCTAGAACAGTACTTTAAGAATGACGGGGAAAAGTACTCCGGTGAGAAAGCGCCGTTTTAATAAGAGCTGTGTGTGTTGAGCATTCCAATCCCTGCACTGCAGCCGTGCCTGCAGTCCCTCCTCTCTCAAGCACGCTCAAGTGGATCCCCGCTCTCGTGCACGCGCTAGCTGCCAGAGCATGTGAGAAAACGAGAAGCATGGCGGCAAGTGGGAGTGCGACTGCGCCTCGGCTTGTTGACAAAAAAGACGCCAGAAGCGACATTTTGATGTAACTATATCTCTGACAGTGAGGGCAAGCCTACGGACACCACAAGGCCTGTCTGTAAGAAATGTATTAATTGTATTTAATACGAATTCTCGTCATTTATTTTATTTATTGTTCTAGTCGTTTAAAAGTTGGTGGTTATGGTTATGGTTCTGGTGTGAAATAAAGCACAATAATTACATTTAAGACTGTTTCCCTTTTTTAAAGAAAAGTATCGAAAAATAATCGAAATCGCAATTCTTGACTTGGTATCGGTATCGAAACCAAAATGTTGGTATCGTGACAACACTATTCCTGACAGTTAAACCTGATATTTAGTAGTTCTGTTAAGTATTGAATGCTGATAATTCTGACGTAATTTGGCCGGTCAAAGTTGTTTGGGCTCGGATAAAATCGTTCGGTTACTTTTGTCCCATGTTACTTTTATCCCGTGTTACTTTCGTCCCGGCTCTCCCTACGTGTGTATGTGTGGTGTCAGGTGTCAGTATGAGAGGATGACAGCGCGTCTAATTTTGATGTGGCTCAAGAGCCAATCACAATAATACCTGCGATGTAGTGAACCAATCACCTTTGAGGGGGGGAAAACCTATCGTTGATGAAACACTATCCAGTGTTTCCCCTACCATTGTCTTGGAGGGGCGCTGCACCCCGCCAACGGAGCCCCGCGCCCCCCCTGAAATTTAAGGTGTTTTTTTTTATATATATATATATATCACCAAATTGTAAATAATCTATAACTACTGTCACTTTTCACATTGAACATGTGCTCTTTTATTAAATAAACTAAACACTTTTATTTTAAGTTTAGTGTTTTTGACCCTAAGAAACACTGATGCATTAATCAATAATCCACAGCTCCTCTCTCTGCTCCAGAGGATTTAACAAATATATATCCCAATGCCACAAAAATGCATCAGTGACGTGGTTGAAATCTTGTCTCCAGAAAACAAAAAACTGAAACAAGCGGCATCAGTGACTGTGTGTTTGATGTGGCTCTTTGCAGTAACATAGACAAATGTGGCTCTTAACCTCTGACTGGTTGGCCACCCCTGGTCTATGTTAATAAATCAATATACTGTAATGTGACAGGAGAGAGGTAGAGAGATAGTGAGGGAGAGAGAGAGAGAGAGAGAAATACATATGGCTTGTACTTGTTGACCTTATACAGTAAGCTCTTATTCATAAAGACAGCTCACAGTCCATTGATGAAGATTTGGGACGCCTATGATGAGAGTCAGCATACACATCAAGTAGATAGGATAGACAACTGCCCCACACACACACACACACACGCTTTCAGGAGTAGATATATGGGAAGGCAGTAACTGGAGGTAGATAAATCTACAGATAATCACAGCCAAAGTAGTTATGTATTGGTTGGGGGGGGGTTGAGATTAAAATGGACTATGGATGATTGCATCTTGGGAAGAAGATTGTGTTTTCATCCAACTGCCGTGTTACATGTCAGTGTGTGTGAGAGGTGGTGTGTGTTGGGCTCTTGGCTTCAGTTGCCACTGGGTCCTATGGGAGCACAGGGGAACAGAGAGGCTGTAGATTAAAAAAGAAGACATACTACTCTGTAAGAAGGGACTCTTCCTTCTTCCCTTCCTTGACTTCTTTCACTCATGCTTCTCTCTTTTCTACTTTACCGTTTTGACATTTCGGAATTATTGGTCATATTTCTCAAAGATTTTAAAAACATAATAAAGACGAGATTATACAGACTAGAATTTAAATGGACTTTTCCTGGGTGAATTAGGAAATATCAGTGGGCAGTATCAGAGAGTAGTAGTTGATAGAACTAACAACGGAAAATATACAAGACCCTCCTAAATACTATTGAAGTGTTATAACTCAAACACTGGACTCAGAGCATTAAACAAAGAGATTGCAATTGTGATGATGACTTTTTTGGGTCATTTTCAGTGTGCTCATCTAATAAATTCAGATATTTAGAAGAGATCATCAACGGACCATTGCTCCATCATTGTAATTGTTCCAATGTCATTTTATTTTTACGATGCGGCACACCATGAGTCCAATTTAAGTTTTCTTTCAGATTAAAATACCAATTTCAATGAGATGACAGATATCTGTAATATGTTGCATTTTTTAAATATGCATGTGTGTACAGTATGTTTACACATAGAATAAGTAACCTCGAAACTGAACTAAACTTGCAAGTCTAGAAGATAATACATGTATGTTGTCATGTCTTAATATGGCATGGAGCTTCTTTTGAATCATTTATGAGTATATTGGATTTTTGAAAATGTAAAGGGCTGTCAAAAATAAATAGGAATATGTTAATAATATTGCATACTATTGGTAAAACATGAGAAGAATGAAGGACAAGCTTTAACACAATTGGCAATTGAGTGGAGGAAATTTGCTTCTCTGAACATTAGTTTCCGATTGTAAAAAATGTACCAGCAGTTTGCATAAGAACATTCATTCACCACATGAGCCTGTGCACATGAGCAAGTTTTTGTACACCGTTTTGCTTTTTGTGTTTAAATGTGTGAATGTGCTTGCACTGCAGAACTGCAGCCAAACTGATACGCAATTAATTCCTACGAATGTAGTGAATTACTTCAAAAGGAGGGTGAGAGAGCTCTGATTTATTCAGTGGAACAACAGGAGGTAGAGAGTGTGAAAGTCAATATTTTTAAAGTTTATTTGCTTATTCAACGGCTCCATACTCTGATCTTCATCATCCTTCAAACTTGGTTCAGCAGGAAAACTATAAACCCACAAAATGTGTAGTTTTGTTGTGTGAACGCTATGTTGTTGTTCTAGTCTTTTTGAATGTGCTCCAATATGTGACTATTACTGTGCATATGTGTGTGTGTGTCTTTGAGGTGAATAATAACTTTTTTCTTATTACCCCCGATACGGCACGGTGCTTCCAAGCTTCGCTCACTGGAGTTCAATTACTGGGTTCCCTCTGGCTCGCCTTTTATCACTGAATAAGTAGCTCCCCGATACTGTGTGTGTTTGTAGGTGTGTTTGGTCAAAGTCACACAGTTCCATTGGAAAGTACAAAAAACATAAAGCAAGGTTGCAACACAACATGTATGAAAACAGCCAGGCATGGATGCCTGCACACACGTTTGTGGAGAGGTTTGTCATATAAGAAAATCATGTATTCAAGCATGCATACTGGTAGTCACAAAACACAGGTGCACACTCATTACCTTTTTCTCCCTGGGTGAAAAGCCCCCCCTCCTGGATTTTAAAGCAATGTCATTACCTCACAAACACACACTCACACACACACACATCACCATGCCTCTGAACTATGGGGACTTAGATTTGGGTCATCAACTCTACAATGAATGCCTGCAAAAGAGAGTTATACATATACATAGTTCTTACTGCTTTTGCACTGATGTTCCTATTAAACCGAATACAGCACCATCCCTGAGCTACCCGATGGGTAGAAGTAATGAGCCTATTCAGAAGTGGAAATGTGGGAAAACATATTTTTTCCAGGTAAAAAGTAAATCTACATTTGTTGGAACATTAACAATTTGAAGCGTTGTTGTCATACTGTAAGAACAGTCTCTACATTTCTCTATAACTGTAAGATGTAATATTTGAAGGGATTTAATCTTTATGAGTGACATTTCATGTAATTTCCATGGTCTGAATGAATGTCAAGCAAAAGAGAGATAAGGTTGGGCAGCTTCATTTAAAAAAAGTTTTTATACTTTATCTTTAAACAAGCATACTTCTAACCTTGAGTAAAGTTAATATGAGTGGCTTCTTGGTAATCCGAACAATGATTGTCTTATAAAATGAAGGCCTTTTACAGTAGTCATTGTTATTCTCTTTTGCAGTAATTTCATCTGAAAGCTCCTAACCTTAGAGCTACTTACAAGCCACGTTTTGTTGGGGTGGCTATATTAACCATTACGACACTACGATAACTAAGGAATAAATAAATCAGAAATACTTTGCAAGCAGTAGCCTAGGCCAGGGGAGAAAACAGATTAGGGGAAAAGTACAATAAGTCTAATGGAGACTCATGTCCCTTACAGTATAACAATAGATTGACTGAGACATCTTAGTAGATCACCATGGGGTATGGAAATGTATGGAATGCCTATCCCTGAAACCTTTATTTGACCTAATAACAAAGTGTCATGTTAATATTAGGAAGTTAGTAATTTGACTGGCACTTATGCATAAATAATACACATTTTAGGAGATAACGTAAACCTCAACATGTTTGTAATATTTGTTTTACTGCTTAATTTTTTCTTTAAATGTTTCAAATGTATAGGTGTTTTGTAGACAACTTTATTATGCGCTTCACACCCGCATCACCTGCGCCACTGGCTGCACACCTGCACTCAAACAGAGTAATTAGCACCAGCCTGTTGCCTTGAATCTGCTTTTTTAGACAGTGAGCCAGCCGAAGTTGCTACAGAGTTATATTGTATTATAAAACATATGAGTTTAAAATAACAGAGCACTTGAACAACGATGGCGTGGATAACGTTTGAAGACAGACTTTCGGTACTACAGTATGCGGAAGGAGGAGTAACTCCGCAATGGATATATAAATGCTAGCGGTTTTTTTTTAGCTAGCATTGCTTTCTGCTACTCACGTAGAGCTTCTTGCTGAAGACCTTTCCAAGTTGGGATGTGGAACGTTTGTTTAAGAAGAAGCTACATTTTGTTTGGATGGATTATTCTAGGGCAGCAGCCTCATCCGTGGCCGAGGCAAAGCAGCGGGTGTGGGAGAAGTTCGGAGAAGACATGGAGAAGGACTTTCGGGCGGCACCAAAGTTGTTCTGGAAAACTGTCCGACACCTCAGGAGGGGGAAGCAGGGAACCATCCAAGCTGTGTACAGTAAGGATGGGACGTTGTTGACCTCAACTGATGGAGTGTTGGGGCGTTGGAAGGAACACTTTGAGGAACTCCTGAACCCGACAACTCCGCCCTCTATGTTAGAGGCAGAGCTGGAGTATGACGGGGGATCAACGCCAATCTCCCGGGGGGAGGTCACTGGGGTCGTCAAACAACTCCACAGTGGCAAAGCCCCGGGGGTGGATGAGATCCGCCCGGAAATGCTGAAGGCTCTGGGTGTTGAGGGACTGTCATGGTTGACACGTCTCATCAACGTTGCGTGGAAGTCGGAAACAGTACCGAAGGAGTGACAGACCGGGGTGGTGGTCCCCCTTTTCAAAAAGGGGGATCATAGGGTGTGTACCAATTACAGAGGCATCACACTACTCAGCCTCCCCGGGAAAGTTTACTCCAAGGTACTCGAAAGGAGGGTCAGGCCGATTGTCGAACCTCAGATTGAGGAGGAACAATGCGGATTCCGTCCTGGTCGTGGAACGACGGATCGGCTTTTTACTCTCGCAAGGATCCTGGAGGGGGCCTGGGAGTACGCTTATCCGGTCTACATGTGCTTTGTAGACTTGGAGAAGGCGTATGACCGGGTTCCCCGGGAGGTACTGTGGGAGGTGCTGCGGGAGTATGGGGTGAGGGGGTCTCTACTCAGGGCCATCCAATCTCTGTACTCCCAAAGCGAGAGCTGTGTCCGGGTCCTCGGCAGTAAGTCGGACCCATTTCCGGTGAGGGTTGGCCTCCGCCAGGGCTGCGCTTTGTCACCAATCCTGTTTGTAATATACATGGATCGGATTTCGAGGCGTAGTCGTGGGGGGGGGGTCTGCAGTTCGGTGGACTAAGGATTGCACCACTGCTTTTTGCAGATGATGTGGTTCTGATGGCTTCATCGGTCTGCGACCTTCAGCACTCACTGGATCGGTTCGCAACCGAGTGTGAAGCGGCTGGGATGAGGATCAGCACCTCCAAATCTGAGGCCATGGTTCTCAGCAGGAAACCGATGGATTGTCCACTCCAAGTAGGGAATGAGTCCTTACCCCAAGTGAAGGAGTTCAAGTATCTCGGGGTCTTGTTCTCGAGTGAGGGATCAATGGAGCGTGAGATGGGCCGGAGAATCGGAGCAGCGGGAGCGGTATTGCAGTCGCTTTACCGCACCGTTGTGACGAAAAGGGAGCTGAGCCGGAAGGCAAAGCTCTCTGTCTACCGGGCCATTTTCGTTCCTACCCTCACCTATGGTCATGAAGGATGGGTCATGACCGAAAGAACGAGATCGCGGATACAAGCGGCCGAGATGGGTTTCCTCCGCCGGGTGGCTGGTGTCTCCCTTAGAGATAAGGTGAGAAGTTCGGTCATCAGGGAGGGACTCGGAGTTGAGCCGCTCCTCCTTCGCGTCGAAAGAAGCCAGTTGAGGTGGTTCGGGCACCTAGTTAGGATGCCACCTGGGCGCCTCCCTAGGGAGGTGTTCCAGGCACGTCCAGCTGGGAAGAGACCAAGGGGTAGACCTAGGACCAGGTGGAGGGATTATATCTCTTCGCTGGCCTGGGAGCGCCTTGGGATCCCCCAGTCAGAGCTGGTTGATGTCGCCAGGGAAAAGAAAGTTTGGGGCTCTCTGCTGGAACTGCTACCCCCGCGACCCGACCACGGATAAGCGGGAGAAGATGGATGGATGGATGGATTATTCTACACAGAAAACAACAGACAACTTGTTCAAGGTATACCGTGTTACTCATACTTGCCAACCCTCCCGATTTTCGTGGGAGACTCCCGATTTCATTGCCCTCTCTCGATTTCCTCCCGGGGTCATATTTCTCCCGATTTCTAACAAAATCAGATTCACTCACGA
Organism: Champsocephalus esox; assembly: GCA_036324585.1. NCBI lineage: Eukaryota > Metazoa > Chordata > Actinopteri > Perciformes > Channichthyidae > Champsocephalus > Champsocephalus esox. The sequence continues at coordinate 282,080 of JAULUE010000036.1, forward strand.
CTTCCTGTAAATTAAAACTATACAGGTCCAGCCGACACATATGCTCTATCAAGGATGGTGCTACAGGCAGCAATGCATTGCACTTACAACAATAAGCCTGTGCATATGCTTATTATGCTTATTGCGGACGATCTATGCGCGAATGCGACGCAATTATGTGCTCAACAGTTTCCCCGCTGCGAGCCTCCGGCGCTAACAGTTCTCAGCTCCAGCGATCCACTAGCCCTAGCGCCCCCCCATGGGTGGTGGTTTTTAAATGCTCCCGATTTCTTAGGTCTCAAGGTTGGCAAGTACGGTGAGTTAATATTTAACATTGTTGCTGTTTTAATGAAGAGTGCAAGGCTCTGTGGGCCTAAATGATAAATTCTTAATGACAGCTTTCTGTGTATGCTTATAATGTGTGATTTGTTGTAAATGTTTGCTTATTCAGGTGTACAATTGTTAGAATATTGGTAAATTGTAATGGAATATATTGCATTTTGTCATGTTTTATCAAAAAAAGTTACCAAGAGAGTGATTTATTTAATGGTGAGGACCGAGCATGTCTCTTTTTATGTAACAGCTGCACTTCATTTGACTGATTAGTGATATTTTGCATACAGGTACTTTGCCTGCTGTATGTACAGTTACAGCAGCCTAGACATTCAATCTAGAAATTAGATATGTTGTTATGTTTTCTTGTTGGTAAACATAATGAATTGCTTATATGCTTTGTGGGTGGTCTCCACTATTGGTGTTTCTAGGTATTTATGTTATTATTCTGTGGTTGATGGCAACCATATTTAAAATGTTTCACTAAGCATTAGTTGAGAGTTAGTGACTTTTCAGAATCTTATATTGCAAAGGAGGCTATACATGTTGAGCAATTCCTGTCAGCCTGTTTGTTGTTTGTGTTGTTAAGCCTCGAGCCTGTTTTTCAGGTCTCAGGCTCGAAAATGACATTCCCAGAACAAATGACCATATCTTCTCTTCTAAAAGGGTTAAATTAATAATCTTTTTTCTCCGTTACATTTCCTTACCCCTCTCCCCTGGAAGCACAGTGTCTTGGAAATCTTGGCTTCCCTACAAGGTTTCTGCTTCCCCTTGTGCAGCATTGTTTCCTCAGGGGGGGGGGCGTGTAGTCAGAAGGAAGCTTCCCTTTCTTTCTCTTCGGGATCTGATTCTTCCTCTCCATGCGCTCCTGCTGGTTCTGCTCCCTGACGCGCTCTCTCTCCTGACGGACCTTCTCGGCTATCTTTGCCATCCGCATCTTGCGCCTCAGTCTTTTTCGCTTCCTCCCGCGCCCGGCTGCTCCATCACCGGCCGCCCGTTTGCTTAGCTGCACTTCACCGAGACACTCAATGTCCTCATTCACTTTCTCCAACATCCTGTCCAGAAAGTCCCGCCCTTGGTACTCCCCGCGTCGGAGGCGCCGGAAAACGTGGAACTCCCCGCTGCCCGCACCGGTGCCGGAACCCATCACATCCTGGACGAACTCCGGAGTTTTGGCAATTATCAAAGGCTGCGACTCCTTTCCTCCAGGTTTCCTTGGCTTGTTATTCTTCTGCGTATGCGCCACCATCTTTCCAACCGTTCTCGATGCTTCTGCCTTCCTCTCCTCTTCCCTCTGTAACCGAAGCTGCTCCTCTTTCTGCTCTTGCACCAATCTCCGGTTCTCCGCCAGGATCTCTGATGCCTCAGCGGCAGAGTCAGCACCCGTAGAGCCTCCAGCCAATCTGCTGTTTTGCCTCCGGAGTCTCCGTTCCTCTTCCTGTGCGAACTGCTGCCTGAAGCTGCGGGAGATGATGAGGTCACTCCATCACTCTCACCTCCTCACTTGGTCAAATCCCACTTCTGACACCAATTGTGAAGCTGACAATTGAGTGGCCCACACCAAGGGGCATTTATTGCAGCATGAACACAATACACACAGCCTCAATCCTGCTGCTGCTGTTCACGTGGGCACAGCTTGCAGCCACCAGGATCTGACACACACTCCCTGCCTCCAAAACTCCAGAGCCTAAATGCCCAACCCAATCAACCCAACAGGACACAGGTGAGGGGAGAGGAGACAACACAGGACACCAGGTGCACACAATCAACGACAGACATGGGGAAAGGGGAACACTTTTCAACAACAAAAAACTAAACAACCCGTAACGGAGGCCGAGATCTATGAGCCCAGAGATCACCTCATCATCAATATAGATATTTTTTATTTTAAAGAAAATTCAGATTGAACATGAACATCTTTGTGCAGAGTGAAGCTGTCTCTAGGTCTGACATCTCAAAACCGAAAAGCAGATCTATTGCTCATGGATTATCAGAAATCATTCAAAGTGACACATACACATTGGATTAACCTATGGATTAACTTCAGCATTGTTCTTATCGTTTTAATGCCATTGAAGACCAGTTTTGACCAGACTACCACACAGGTGAGCCATTTTGCCGTTTTTAACTAACGAGCTCCATATGTTTTGATGTGTGTTCTTGTTAGTATCTCCGAGAATTCGTATAATTGAGTGATAATGAGGGTACCCATCAATTCTGTGTCCCCTCACGATGTGAAACGATGGGTTGAGATGTGCAGCAAAGATAAATAATAAGGTTTTGTGAGTGAATTTTGGTGCAATCATCTGTTCGCATTTTTCGCTCATTGCTAATTCAGAGGCTGAGCGTTAGCATTGTGGGGTTTTTTTTGAAAAAAAAATTCAACTGATCAGTTAGATGAGTTGCATTCCGTTACATGGATATAAAACATTCATAGTTTATGAAATGAACATGCCCTCAGACACTGTTTTCTGCAAGATATTGCAGGAGGCCCCCATTACCGGGGTCTCTCGGGCTTAACAGGGGGCTGTTGATATTAAAGAACCTGTGACAGCCTCCCAACAACTGTTGTGCAATGAAATATTGGGCTACTAGTCATCTTGAACCGTCAGTTTAAAAAAGAAGGTGCGATACCGTTCCGAAATATATCAATCATTTCGAACATCGCGGGGAAATTCCTTCTACTCATTTTGAAGTTTTGGGGAAAGCCGGAAGTGACGTTAATGCGGGAACGCTTCACTGTGCGGCGAGAGAGCTAAACACGGACAAAGTGTGTTGTCATGCGTAGAAATTGTGAATTACTGAGTTTAGGCACGTTAATAACGTTGTAATGAAGTTGACTACAGTATATTCATATTTGTCAGTGCTTTCATGTCAATCCGGTGAACATAAACATAAATTATCGTGGTGAAGATGATGATTAAATTAGGATTAAAAATCGGGAGTGAGAGCTGCTGAATTTCCTACCGTCGGATGTGATATAAAAACAAATCGATTATTTTTGTAGTTGTAAACTCAAGTGGATGAAACTACATTTATTAGTGCTTTCATGTCAATTCGGCAAACATATGACACATTAAATGATCGTGAGGATGATGATTTAAAAATCGTTTGTTTGAGCCTGATGAGAAAACAAACCGATGCTTTTTGTAGTTGTAGTACACCAACATGGATTAAACGTGTGTTTTTTTTACCACACTGTTGGGGAAATTAATGAATAAAATGTACGGATTATTATTATTATTATTATTCCCAATCCGATCGGGACACTAGGTCCACCGTTTCCCAGCGAGGATCCCCCGTTGACAGTTTACGTGGGCTGGGCTGGGTGCAGTGGCGGACTGGCCCACTTCGGTACCGGCCCGTCGGGATTCGTCCCGATGGGCCGGTACCGAAGTGGGCTGGTCGGATAAGTCACTAGCACATCCCCCACTCCCCCCGTTGACAATTTACTAGCGGTACCGAAGTGGGCCGGACGAGCTGGTTTTTAGTCCCAGTCCACCACTGGCTACATGACCGTATTATCGCCCATATTGACGCACATAATTCCTAAACTTCTAACAGATACAACATAAACTGATCCTTCAGCCTCATATGAGCTCTCAGACACGTTCAAAATTAAACTGTCATTGCTGTCTGAGCTTGCTGCTGTGTGCGCCATCGTGCGTTTAAATGCAGAAGCTGGGATCCTGAACGGTGCAGCTGGAGCGCTACAGTATGCCCGCAATGTTGTCACACATAATTTGGCGGGACTTGAAGAATCCCCGAGAAGATCCAGAATATGGTCAACATTGAAAGGCAGATTAATAGTTATCAAAGTACAAATATCCAAAATCAGTTCAGTAACGGTTTTCAAGGGGACAATATTTACTCAAATTGATGGGTTTGGATGATGGGGGAAACTCGTGTCACAGGCTCTTTAAGTTTGTGTGGCCTCTCTATTGTTTTTAATATTTGAAGGGATATTACATGACCTTACCTTGGCTAAGCTCAACTCTTATTTACCTTTCAACTTCTTCAAAGCAGCCAGAAGCACACTACACATATTCTGTATTCAACACTTCTAGGAATACAAATAAGGCATTAAAGCCAACCAATAAAATAACAAATGAGTGAAGAGAGCAAGTTAGGTTTTAATCAGCTGATGGACATTTTGCTGTAACATATCCAGCTCTCCTGACAAAAAAAAGAGGAAGAAGGGAAAACAAGACTAAGGGAAGGGATGAGAAGGAAGACAGGAGTAAAGAAAGACAAACCAGAGGGCATAGCTAAGAAAAGACAGACTGTGATTCATATCAGTTGGGTTACTCTGCCTCATCCTGTATTCACCGGCTCATGATCTACCACTGCCTCAGACGTGTGTGTTTGTGTGGTGTGTGCATGTTTTTGAGAGTGTGTTAACACTTTATAGTGTGTCTACCCTCTGAGGAAATGGTGCCAACGTTTGGATAAGGATACAGATAACGACAGGGGAGATGGGGTTGTAAATCACACACACGCACACACATGCTCACACACACACACACATATTCACACCACAAGCAGTTCGACCTTGACTTCAGCTGTTACCCTCCACCTCTCGTGAGCATGTTGTGTATTATTCTCTCTCTCCTCACGCTGCTGGAAACCGATGTTTATCTACTTTATAAAAGATAATGAAGAGCACACAAGAGAGGGAATGGGAGAGAGCTATGGGACAAAAAGACGAGATATAATGTGAGACAGAGAGAGAGAGAGAGAGAAATAAAAAGGGAAGAATGAGAGGGATTGTACTGTAGCTAGAGAGCAAGAAGAGGAGAGATAGAGGAATGAAACAGAGAAGGGTCTGAATAATAGATAATATACCCAAATAATAGATAGAGAGACAGGCAAAAATGATGTGCTCCTCGCTGTGTCCTACATTTTTTCATTTGCTGAAGAAAAGGCACAGATGGAATTCTTCTGTGTGTTGTGTGTTTTCAGAGTTCTCATAAGCATGACATGGCAACAAATAATGTGAATGTCTAATCTCACTACATTTGTGGTATGAAATGTTTTTGATAGACATGTTTGATGTCTATCAAAAACGATCCATTACCAAAAGCTGGCATTTCATGATGGTCAGATTCATAATCCTATTAACGTATTCTTTGATGTGTATGAATATGCAGTTCATACACAGGTTTTCTCAGCCTTTGAGAAAAGTTGTATATCTTTGTGTTTCTGAGCAGAGCAATACGGAGCAAAATCTAATATCAAGATATTTTTGAGCAAATATCTTTATCTTTAATATCTTAGGGTTCACTATGGTGCTTAAATAAAAATATTCACACTGAGTATTTTACTAATCATCAATTTAGAACACCATTATACAATAGTCTTTATAATAGTCCAATTAAATATTGTAGGCTGTATCACAAAGAGCAAGATTGTTTCATAGAGATGATATTTAACTTGTAGTTCCACCATTGTGTAGTGTATGTCCTCTCCATGTCCCCTCCTGGCTAATTCCATGAATAACCCTTGGCTTCTTAACTTCTGTGCTATTCATCATTACTGGAGAGTTCACCATGTTTTTTCACTACCCTGAAGATAGCACATTAGAGGGAAGTACAGTATGTCCTTGTTAAAATGAATGTGTCCTTAAGAAAGGTGCCCAAGCAGCATAAAGGGTTTGTGACTCATACTTCACTGCCCGTTTCCAGTACTGTTGCATTCCTGTTGAAAATACCTTTTGGGTTCAATTTATTTATGTCTGTTCTCCTCAAATGTACAACGTTTTAAATAGCTTATTATCGTCACGGCAGTGTGAAGTAGTGCTATTATGGTATGCAATTATGTTAAATGTACAAAATTACAAACACACAGCAAGATATGGCAATCAAATATATTTTTGAATTGTGTTTTGTTAGTGAATTCTAAAGCCCCGAAGGCAGGAGAGACTGAACAGAGTCAAGGGAAGCTTATAAAAGTTAACAGCATCTAATTACACAAAAGATGCGGTGGTGTACAACATGAAATGTGCGAGTGCGAGTGGAGGCGGCTCTCCCCATGCGTCCGGTCAGTCCGGGTCAGTCGGAGGAAGAGGTCAATCTTTTGCTTGCTCTTCCTGTTGTCATCTGAGGTCTTCTCCTATTGGCCGACTTCGTCGGGGGCGGGTCCAATGCAATTCCTGCCTTGTTGTATTGTTAAATTACATCATTCTGGTGTCTGTGGTTATTTATACATTCCCTAATAAACGTTATTCAGCGGCAATAGATGAGTGCTAAACCCAGTGTGCTCAGTGTACAACATCGCATGTCATTTCACCATTGATTCATGGTTTGAAAATGCAGTATTTCGCCACATGCTAATGCTAACCGGAAGTGAAGCATTTTCAGAATAAAAGTATTAAGTTAATAGTTAGTGAACTTCAGGTTTTTCAGAATAAAACTGATTTAAATTAAATAGTGTATTTAATTCAAATTACGCCATATCAACATTGATTTTAATTTATAACAGTTTGCACTGCTGTATACAGTGCATGAGGGTGCATTATGCATGAGGGTGCATATTGCACTGCCTCCTACATGAGCTCTATTTATAAAAGTATTATCCATTGTGACTCATTCTAACGCCAACTCAAACATATTATTATACTCCACCAGCAAAAGTTCTCACTTTTAAATAGAAGTAACTTTTGTTGACCCTATGCAATAGTCCCTTGGCTAAAAGTGGGTGGATTATTTTTGAATAAAGAGAGAATAACTAATCACTTAATCAATAGTTCCTTGGCTAAATTAAAGGTGGCTTTATCAATATAATAGTAATTTCTAACGAGTAACACAGTCCTATTATGAAATAATTATTCGGGTGTTCTCAAGATAAAATAGTGCAACTCGTTAGGACTTCAATAAACCTGTGGCTAGAGTTTCCTCACGATAAAAGGAGACACATTTGTTCAGACTGGCAGTCTTCCCTTGGCCAAAGCTGGTCCTATTATTTCCTCAACTAAAATGATACTAATTAATTTAGATTCCAATAGACCCTTAGCCGAAGAAGATCTAGGTTTTGTTGAAATTAAGTGGTTCAGGATGATATAGGACAACACAGCATTATGCATTATAAATTACTTTAATGGTTATTAATAATATCAAGTATACTATGCTTCATTTTAGACATCAAATGAATCAACATAACTGCTAAATACCTTTAGCAACAAGGGAACATAGATTACTATGTTTAATTTAATTTCATACCGTTTTTCAATTATACCTTTTGCATTGACCCTCTTCATAATGTGTGTCATTACAGTGTCTTCAGTTATTTTTTCTAACTTGTAATTTTCTGTTATTTAAAGATAATAAAGAACTTATTATTCACCAAAACACACTCAAATGGTTTGTTTCCTCTGTCTAAGGTCTTTATATTATTTCAAGGTGAAACATAGAATATAATCACAAAATAAAAAGGCTTTTATTGTGTGCACAGAAACGTACACAGACTATAGTTACATGAAGACATACATAGACACACAAACTGTGTGGGGCTGACTCATGGAGATTAGAGGAGAATAATAATCCTATAATCCTGTTGTCTTTCCACATATCTTCTATTACACTTGACAAGAGCAGAAAGGATGTGTGTGATAGTGAAAGAGGGAAAACATATGGGTGTGCCATGGAATCTGTGTGAGTGTTTGAATATGTAGTGTTTGAATATGTATTTTGAAATTCAGTTCCTGACGGATGCCAAAAAAGCTCGAGATTATGGGATTAAACCAATAAATAAAAGCAAGGATAAAATTGTGTGTTATTGGTGAGTAAATAACAGTGTGTTATTTTGAAAAGAATAACAAATTAGAAGGAAAAAAAGATTTAAAAAATACAGATTTCAGTATCCTGAGGCTCTGAGCCCCATTTATTTTCCTCACAGACGACAACAAAAGTCTGAAATTATACGATTTAAAATAAAAGCAATAACTGTGGCTTGATATTGAGTAAGAACATGTTTTATGAACCACACAGCTTCCGGTCTTCCACGACCCGACCGGAGAAAAAGACGTGCTGCAGCCTGCAGGCACGAAACACATTACCAGTAGAAATACATTGCTTTTAAAATCGTCCTTTGCAACACGAAAAAAAGGGGCAAATCGTGTTGGTGAACACGAATCAATAGATTAAAAATCGTGTTGGTGAACACGAAATGCCGTGAGACTGGGTTGGGTATGCCCCCCCGGGAAGATTTTTTTTTAACATTTTAAAGTAAAATGCTTCAATCTGGTGCACTTTGAGCACACAATTACTAGAGACCTGATCTTGGGGGTACAACTCTAAAACACCCATATGAAAAATATCGCTTTACATTTTAATAATCAAATAAGTATGTGAACATAACCAATAACCTACCATAGCCAATAACAAATAAATGTAACTTATTTTATTTTTGTTGTTCATTTATATCTTATTTTACCAGTTAAGATTTAATTATGTATGCATATGTTTGGTTTGCTGTCCTATAGTATACATTGGAATGATTTTAAACCTGTTTTTATTTATCCTAATAATTATAAAGGAGTGCCTTGGAAATATGTGTTTAACTATCTAAACACTCAGAGAGTCCTTTACCTCACTGAGCTGTATCTGTTATCAGCCTCTCAGTCTGACAGGAGAGCTCTCCTCCACCCTGGTTGTAGAAACATCTACTTCTTATATCCGTTAACGCAGCTAGCACCAGATTCTAATAACAACAGCGCCGGTGCACCCTCTCTCACGCTTGCACTTTAGCTGTGAGATGCGGGCGCCTGATAAGCCAACATCCCCCACTTTCATCACTTACAGTGCCCATCGTACAGGGCAAATGAAAAGTGTAGTTGCGCCGCCGCTATTTGTATATGGGGGAAACACTGGTATCTAGGGGTGTAACGGTATCTGTATTCGTCCCGTACCGTCACGGTTCGGACGTCACGGTTCGGCACATGCAGTCACACGACGAATACGCCTTTTTTTTACGAGTGGGAAAAAAGTCTGTTATTCAGCGCAGTATCCATTACACTATTTATAATCCAGGGGGCGGTATTGTGCCTAAAAGCTGTTTGCCAGCCGCCCTTAAACAACAAATAAAGAACAAGAAGAAACACAACAACAAAACGAACAAAATACAAGAAGAAGAAAAGTTAGTATGGCGATTTTAGATAACACACAGGAGCTAGAACCCATCTGCTTCTTTTAAATCAGCTGTGTGGGAACATTTTGGGTTCCCTGTGGACTACAATAACGATGATGTGTGCGAGTGGTGGATCGGATGAGGACGGTGTGTCGGCGTTGTTCGATAGCGGTGCGGTATGATAATGGAAACACACGCCAAACATGCTAAATCATATCAGAAGGCATCACCCAGATTTGCCAATCACCGGAGCCCGGCAAAAGACAACAGCAGTTCAACAACTTATCTCTGTCGTTTTTAATAAACCAATAGACATGAAAGCCGTGAGACCAAAATAAATAACGGAAGCTTTTGGCATATATTTCAACGGCTATGCGCTCTTGAAACACTTTCTTATTATTTATGATGTAATATGTTCAAGACATTCTTTTTAGTTTTACAGCTTATTGAACCTCTTTATTTGACATCAGTGGGGATGCTCCGATCGCCAATTTCGGGGCCGATCGCCGGAATCAGTATCGGCCGATACCGATCGGATCGAGTGGGCGGGGCATACATGGAAGATTTAAAGGTCCCATGTCATGGCCATTTATACATAATTCCATTGTTGTGGTCTACTAGAATAGATTTATACTGTGCAATTTTCCAAACTCACATTGGTTTCGCATACAGCATCTCTGTAAAGTATGTGTATTCAGCAGTATTCACTCTCTCCACTAAACGGCTCGTTGCAGCTCTTGCCCCCCCCCTCCCTGTGAGCCCACTGTGCTCCAATTGGTCGGGACCAGTCGGGACGTTGTGAATCGTGCTGAGCTCCGTGGAGGTGTTGTTTCCTTGTTTAGCGATACACAGTGATACACAGCCAAACTCACCCTGAGCACACACAAAGTCACAGCCGAAGTAAAAACAATAAGTGTGGCTTGATATTGAGTAAGAAAAAGGTTGATAAACGCTGTGAGAATGGGTCTGCAGAGAGAATTTCGCCGCAATCCCAACTGTCTGTTATCAGCCTGCAGCCAGGGAGGAGAAATCAGCAGAGCTGCATGCACTGAGTGTGTGAGGAAGTCCGTGGATTGGTCAATTTGGACCAATCAGCGGGGGCTTAACGTAACGGCTCCGCAGACGTAACGTAACGGCTCCACGGCCGGGGACGACATGACATCATGATGTACCCGGAAGAATCAAATGGATAGTGACGTATCTCCAACGAGGCGTTTTGGGGAGGTATTTTCTGTTTTAGAGTTTTACTCCGTACATGGTGTACTTTGTACTTTCCATTTAAAGTGATGTTTAAACTCAGTTAATGGGGCTCATTCACTGGAGCTTCCACAAACAACAATCAACTTAATTATTACATTCAAATGATGTACATTATTCAAGTTTACATTCACTTTGGATAATAACACGGGAGAAATAAGCGTAAGCGCTCTCTTTTCCTCTCTCCCTCTCTCTCTTCCCCCCCCTCTCCCTCTCCTGACAGCCTGTCAGTATCTCATGCAGCTCACTGATCCAGTAATGAGTGACCCGACAGTGAAGAATAAATATATTTATAATCACTAGTTTAGCTTGTTCCAGAGGTAGATAAAATAGGTAAGTGTGTTAGGTCTAACTCTTGTGTGGTTTGCTTCGCTTACCGGTCTGGCGGGCGGAGCTGAAGGATTTCTGCTTCACACACGTTGCATACCGCTATTTTACTGTCTTTTTCGGACACCTTAAAATAATGCCAGACCGGTGAAGCCATTTTGGCGAGCTTGTTTTGCCGCACACAGAGAACAGTGTCATGTATTTTACGTCATGCGATCGGCTCTCGTGATCGGCATGTTTAGAGAGCACAGATCGATCGGTAGAGAGTGAGTATCGGCCGATCTCAATCGGTGACCGATCGATCAGAGCATCCCTAGACATCAGCCATTATAGATAATATGGCCATCTGAGTGTGTGTGGTACTGTTTGTGGTTTGTTTTTAACTGTTTAATACAGTTAATTATTCAAAATGTCAGAGTTCCTTATTTTAAACTGAAACGTGCACTACTGTTCAAAAAGAAATTACAACAAACCTGTAATTATGCATTTGGGACTTTTTTTTGCTTTTTCTTGTTGTACCGACCCGTACCGAACCGTGACCCCCGAACCGAGGTATGAACCGAACCGTGACTTCTGTGAACCGTTACACCCCTACTGGTATCACTTGCATGATTGGGTATTTAGAGTGTGGAATATGGACCCCTTTTTGTTTGTGTACATTTAGCTGTGCAATTAAAATAGGGCTGCACAATAGCCCCAAAACTCATTTTTAAACCATACTTGCTTTGACTTGGCCATATGATTTCAACAATACTTTGATTATCATAATATTGCAATTTAACAATGAAAGGCAAATCTTATTACACTTTATTATCTGTTTATTTATTGCAGTTAAAGGTGGGGTAGGTAAGTTTCAGAAACCGGCTCGAGATACACTTTTTGTTATATTCCATGGAATGCTCGAAACATCCCGATAGCAATGCATATCTTAAGTGCTTTGACAAAAAATCCATGCAAAAATGTCATCTGTAGAAGCCGTCATACTGTAAAAAGTACAACCAATCCGTTTTAACTGGGCCGGCTGACAGGCCTACCTGATTCTAGCGATCTCGAGCCGGTTTCTTAAACTTACCTACCCCACCTTTAATATCATTATCGCAATATTTTACAAAGTTGTAGCATATTTCTCTCATGTTGTGCATCCTTAAAGGAATGGTCCACTCATTAGATAATTATTCCAAACTTCAGTATTTAGTGAAACATTATGTTTAAACCATACCCTGAAGAAATCAGCGATATTCCCCGGTAAATAATGATTTTATAGCTCTTTTTTATCAACACCTGTATATTCCGCCTGGCCGCCGCCATTTTTGCCATTTTCAGTAGTCACGTGATGGTCGTGACGTCATCCATGCGTTCACTTTGTCAACACACGGAAACATGGCAGTATTTGAGTTCGGACTCGTCAGCAGAGGAAGAAGTTTTGACCAATGTGAAGAGATTGGATGGGGGAATTCAACCATACATATCAGTATGACAATACGACACCCTCTGTCCTTAGACCCTCACATCGTACAAGGAAACACTTCCGGAGAAAACCCACAGTTTAAAGGGAACATGGGAGAAACCTCAGGGAGAGCAACAGAGGAGGGATCCCTCTCCCAGGACGGACAGACGTGCAATAGATGCCCTGTGTAAATTGAAAAGATAATACATTTGCAACATAGGTAGTCCAAATGTTTGGAAATGCATGTGTGTATAATAGGAAGATGATATAAGATACTATATGTATGCATGTAGTACCACCCTTGCTAGCGATTCCCTCTCTAGTTTAGCATACTCAGCTTCGTTGTCCCTGGCCATAGAATCACGATTTTATGGGGCCGGAAAAAACTGGGGGGAAATACACACTAGCCGGTATTACGCTATATGGAAAGGCCACCAAAAACTGTCCTGGCCTGGACGCTAAAACGGGGCTAGCCGCTGCAATGGAAATGCGCTATAACATACCTTATTCTTACTCCGAGCACTACTTCTGCTCCTCCGTCGCTTCACACTTGCAGAGGGCGATTTCTCAACTGGACGAACTGGTGTCCTGGTCGGTGAGGACACCAGAAAGACCGATGGTACTGCATCTCCATTAAGTAATGGTTGTTCCATAAATCCCATGTTATGTGTTATCATACTCTCAGAGTAGTCGTCCGGAAATTTGAAATGTTCGCTGCATACATGAGCCTGTGAATCTCTCGGTTCGGGCCGGCCACATTTCGCTGCACTGCCTCCGAATGTACTTCTTACGCTTACCTTTTGGCAACAGATGGAACCGAGCATTCCGTGGATTGTTCCTATCAGAATTGTGGCACTATTTCACGATACAGTGAGGCATATTTGAAGAGAGAAACTACAGTAAATAACATGGAGATCAACGTGTCTTCGAAAATCAAACGCATGGATGACGTCACGTCCGGAAAATGGCGGCGCCCACAGTGTTGATGTTATTTCGGTATATAATCAGTTTAAAATCACTGATAATGTCATCGGATTAGAGACTGGCAGAGACTGGTCTGTTTTATCGGATGATAATTATTTAAAAATGAGTGTCATGAGCATACCATTCCTTTAAGAATAACTGCACACTACCATGGATTCGATCCCAACTAAGTTAGGTTTGATTTCCGGTGTGTGAGTGTGTCTGTATGTGGCCCAGGAGCTAATGGTTTAATAGCTTTAGATGAATATATATGGCCCATATATGTCCATTAGAGTCAATGGAAAATCAATAGTTGTCATATGATGGACTTAAAATGTGGGCTCTAAAAGCATCCAAATGTGTACTCTTTCTCTCTCCTCTTCTTCATGTGGTAACCCTTCACTCTTTCAATCTCTCTTTCGGTCTGTGATTTATGTCCCCACCCCATCACTTCTATAGCTTCCTCTTTGATTGTCAAGTTACATAGTCACGTGTGGGACGGGTGGCGCAGTGGTCTGTGCATCTGATCATCAGATCAAGGGGTGACGCTGTCCCCACCCCATCACTTGTAAAGCCGTTGTGTCCTTGGGCAAGACACTTCACCTGAACTTGCTCCTGTGGGTATTGTCCATATAAAAATTAAAATATGTGTAATGTGTATCTGTAAAGCGCTTTGAGCACTGGAAAAGCGCTATAATAAATGCAAGGAATTGTTATTATTATTACTTGTTTGCAATTCTTTGCCCACTCTCTTTTTTCTGCTCTCTCCTTTTCTCCATTATTTAATAATGTTTCCCATTAGATAGGATGATCTCTTTCTCCTTCCTTCTTGCTCATTCTTCTACTTTTCAGTTTTTAAAGTAAGTCTTTATTTCCCACCACCGCTGAATATCTGCAAGCAACATTTTCTTAATAGCACTTCAACATGTTTGGCAGAGGGATGGGCAGCAATGGCAGCTAAATTGCTTCATTTTCAGCACACACACACGCACACACGCACGCACGCACTCACGCACGCACGTACGCACGTACACACACACACACACATACCATGTATACATCACTTCAGGGGACATTACATTGACTTACATGCATTTCCTGGAGACTCATCCTAACCTTAACCATAACCAACACATGCCTAACCCTAACCCTTACCCTTAACCTAACCCTTACCCTAACCCTAATCCTAAACCTAACCAAGTCTTCACCCTAAAATGAATGATTCCCCTCATGGGGACCTCCAATTTGTCCCCATAAGGCAGGGGTGGGGAACCTTTTTCCTCTCAAGGGCCATTGAAATTTGTTCAACATCCTCCGAGGGCCGTAGAAATTATTGACCTCTGCTTAAAAAAACTAAAATCACGGCCCATTTATTTCTTCTTTCTTTCATGCTGTGCAAAGAAAAAGCAACCTCTTAATCCAGATATCTTACCATGACTCACGTATGCATGCACGTGCATGGTTGTGGCATGACCACCAAAACAGACAGATGTGCAAATGTATTTAGTTTCCTATCCATGTGGACATGATTTAAGTGGGTGGGGGACCTAACCTCCTCCCGGGAAGATTTTTTTTTAAATGTTGAAGTTAAAAGCATCAATCTGATGCACTTTGAGAGCAACATTAAGAGATCTATGGATACATCTCTCAACACCCAGATGAAACACAACTGTAAGCATATTTACTTTTTCTTTATGGATATTTTACAAATCACTCCCCTTTCAAACTGTATTCTTGTTTATTAATAACAACTTTGTTTTACTGTCATATAGTATTTTATACCTGTTTACTTTATTCTCTTGTTTTTTTATAACTATAATGATCATATAAAGACGTATGGGCTCAGAACAGTCTCATAATACACACCTGCGCACAGAAGGATTCACACTTGTATTTCATGATCCGCAAAAGGATTCACACTTGTATTTCGGGATCCACACTTGTGTTTTTCAATGCACACACTATGTATTCCGTTTCATATAAATGTAAATAAAATCCAAGTACAGAAAAAAGTTTTACATGTGTATTTTTGATCCTCACATATTTGTTTTCCGTTTAAATCCCCTGAACCTGCAAACACAAACCTCTTTCTGTGCACGGATCGCTGTGCATTCGTGTGTGGGTTTTTTGAGACTCCCCTGATGGTCAGCCGATTCATACTTGTAATTATTTCTATCTATAGCCAATCATATGTCTCCTCAATTCTAAGCCAATCACATGAGCACGCCCCCACAAGGGTAGATTTCTTGCGTTCATGACGTGACGATTCATGTATGCATTTTGCGCAGTCCGGAGCTGACAGCTCCATGGAGCCTGCCTGCAGGCGCTAATCTCAGGACACCCTCCACTCTCAGTACAGCGCCACTTTCCGAACAGGCAATGCACAGAAATACAAGCCTTTATATTATTAAGGTACAGCGCCACTTTCCAAACCATTGATGAATGCTTGTGTACACAAAAACGGCAGGCAAAACCTTTTTAAATGTGTGTTTCCTGTGTGGCGAATACAGCTGCTTTATTTATGTCTATATGAAGTTGTTGTGAGTGTGGAGGGAGCAGCTACAGGTTAGCTTAGCCTAATCGATCAGTGCACTACGAAGCCAGTGCACGACAGTGACCTGTTAATGGGGGGAGCCCCGCCGGTCATTATCGGCCGATATTCACTCTTAATAGTTTGATCGGTGCTCTCTATAAAGGCCGATCAGGAGAGCTGGATCTGATCGATATGGACATAAACGCGAGTGAAGTGTAACCGGACGCGAGAGAGAGATCAGATCAGCTGCTGAGTCTGACGGAGACACGCAGCTCTGCATGATCACCTGATGCTCCGCCCTCTCAGTGTGAGAAAAAGTTTTTAGAGAGTACTTGTCCATGGACAAGTGAGTTTGGCAATTTACTTGTCCGAATACATTTTTCACTTGTCCAGAATGGACAAAAATGTGGGGCCACTGGAATCTTCTTCTTCGCCATCGTATTTTACATTTTCCCACGGTTTTTATGACACCGCTAACGTAAGTGAGCGGTAAGATTTTAGTGCATCACACATAGGGTTGGGTATCGTTTGGATTTTAACGATTCCGGTTCTGCTTTTCGATTCCGGTTATTTTTGTTTCTCGATTCCGGTTATTTTTGTTTCTCGATTCCGGTTCTTTGAGAGGGTAAATAAGTCCCATGACAAACTGGGAGAAAAATATATTTATGAAAACATTAAGTCAAATCTGTATTCCTATTTACAAATCACTTCATACCTTTTCATTTCTTTCGGTTATTGAATACAATTATATAAATATAATCTCTGCATTGTTTAGTTCGTTATAAGTGGTGCAGTTTGAGAATGTACAGTTGGCCCAGTGTCCTTTGATGTTACACTGCAACCTGCCTGTGAGACAGAGTCCAACCACACATGTCCAACACATAGGACATAACCTAATAATAATTATGACACATTAGATGTATAGCCTAGAGGCCTAGCGCTTTTCTACAACTCAAAGACGCTTGCACGCTTACACATGTCCTGCAATCAGGCCCGCTATTATTAATAGAAGTTGTTTATTTGCATTAATTATATCTTTTTGAGAATAGTATTTGGCAGGAAATGCAGACGTATTCACCTGTAAATGCATACTGAACGACATACATGCACAACCATTAACCTCACTGCATAAAAAAGTGTTGATAATAATAATAAACAGGTATTATATTTATATTATTATATTAGCTTACTTTGTTTCGAGAAGAACGCCCCCTGGCCCCAAGTTGGCCAGGGGCGGCCCTGCCTGCAATACACATGCTGCAGCTGCCCAGCTGCTCACTGTTTGTAAAAGTAAATACATAGTATTTTCATTTCAATAATGTACTTTCTATACCCTGCTTCATCAACAATACTGACATCCCTGTGCTCCTCCGAGTCTGGGGGTCCGGGGATGTGAGGACAGCGTGAGGACAGCGCGAGGACACAGACAGGGAGGCTACTTAATATTGCCCTGGAAATGGCGGGCAATATTAACAACATAGGAGTTAAAACGCTTAATAACCTTAATTATGTGTTAGAGAAGAACATAAGAAAGTTTGACAAAGATTAGGCTGTTAAACGGCCTGCGGATCCACTGTGTGTAGAAAGAGAGAGAGAGACGCTGAGCTGCACCGCGCAGCGATCAGCTGATACGGAGCATAGAGAGAGAGAGCTGCGGTCTGCGGGGCTCGGCCTCGCCTCCTGTCCTCACAACTCTTATTAATCCCGGTACCGGACAATTGTTATTTGTTCCCACCCCGCCCCCGTCTAACTGTACAGAAAGCGGCGAGATGCATTTCCTTAGGAATCGACAAGCAGAACCGAAACTAACATTTCTAAACGAACAATGGCGGACACGTACAATTTGCGAATGAGTTCTGCCTTTTGTAAAATGAATGTATCAATAATTTGTCAATAAATCAGGCCGAAAAGCGTCACTTGTCCGCCGGACAAGTCAATTGAAAGGTCTACTTGTCCGATATTGTAAATAACACGTCCCGGACGGTGGGACGTGTACTTTTTCGCACACTGCCTCTGTTTAGCGAGCTGACCGGACTGCGCAAAATGCGTATATGAATTAATCTTACCCTCGTGGGGGTGCGCTCATGTGATTGGCTTAGAATGAAGGAGACATCTGATTGGCTATAGATGGAAACAAATTACAAGTACGAATCGGCTGACCTTCAGGGGAGTCTCAAAAAACCCACACACGAATGCAAAGCGATCCGTGCACAGAAAGCTGTTTGTGTTTGCAGGTTCAGGGGATTTAAAGGGGAAACTTATAAATGAGGATCAAAAATACATATGTTAAACTTTTTTCTGTATTTGGATTTTATGTATATGAAACGGAATACATTTGTGTGTGCATTGACAAACACAAGTATGGATCCGGAAATACAAGTTTGAATCCTTCTGTGTGCATGTGTGTATTATGAGACTGTTCTGAGCCCATAAAGATGTGCCTTTACCTCACTGGTTGTAGAAAAAGCTTCTTATATTCGTTAGCATAGCTAGCTAACCAGATGCTATTAACAACAAAGTTATTGACTGTATGATCAGTATGACAGATGAACTGCCACTGGGCTTTCAACTAAAGACACAGCCACGCAGAAACTGCAGCATGTGTACGGCTCCTTATCTGAAGTGCCGAGCCACGTTCTGGTGCTCTCCGTCAGAACTGCACCCCTGTCAGACGAGACATATACCACGTGATGACACGTTAGGCTCGTGTTGTGTTCACGGACCCTGACCGTGGCCAGGAAAAACAGGCACTCGCTTGTTTAATTTTTTTGCGTTCTAGATTTCTTTTCTTTTTTGCGTGTGTTTATAAATTACCTAGAGGGCCGTACCAAATTGTCTAGCGGGCCGTATACGGCCCGGGGGCCGGAGGTTCCCCACCCCTGCCATAAGGGAAGCCAGTCCCCACACGTGACTATGTAAACAGATTTAGGTCCCCACAAGTATAGTAATGCTTGACCACACATACACACACACACATGCGCGCACACACACACACACACACACACACACACACACACACACACACACACACAGCACAAATAACCCGTGAAGGTGCCGATGGTGATGGCCGACTACTTGCAGCTAAGTGTTGGCCTATTGACCCCAAGGTTCTTGGTATGGCTGCTTCTTAATGACTTTATCTTCCACTCTAGTCTTTCTCTCTCCTCTCAATCTATCAACCTCTTTCTCCTCCCCTCTCTGTTTGCCTCTATTTCTATCAATCCTTTTGACCTCCATTTTCCTTTCTCTCCCTCTTTGTCTTATCCAGACAGCAGTTTATGTCTTACTCCACCCAACGGCCTTCAACCAAAGTAAATACCAATTGGCATTGAATGTTGATCCGTGAATTAAACCTAATACACACAATCACACTGAAAACTACACTAAAACACACATGTACTTCAGTCATGGAAAACACAATCTTTAACAAATTCACCTCATTTATCTACAATTTACACTTACAAACCAAACAATTTAGAAAATTAAACACATAGTTAAAATGTAGGTATTGTGTCCCGTCAAATATGTTAGTTTTGCCATGTTTGTGATTGTCATGTTCATGTTACATGTTTAGTTTATATTCCACTTCCTGTTTTATTTTGTACTCACCATGAGTGTTTCTCAATGTCGAGGACGCTTCCTTGGTAGGACATGTCCCTCCTAGTCAGATCCTTCAGAAGTGAGGCAAGAATCCTTCCTAGCCTCGGTAAACGAAGAATGGTGGAACAGGCTAACAAGTGTGCAGGTGTGCGTAATAAATGGAGCGTGATTTCCGCCAAAGATTTGGAAATTGGTCCGTGCGCAAAGCATTGTGGGGATTCTCAGTCCTTCGGCAGGACTCGATGATGTAGCATCCTTGAAATAGTGGCTCTGGAGCAGCCTTCCTCGACATTGAGAAACACCCCATGTCTCATTCAACCTGATCTCACCAGAATGCGTGACTCCACCACGACTCCTTAACACCGCATTGTGTGGTGGAGTCACGAACTTTGCTACATTTACGTGTCTGCACCACGCAAACAACCCCAATGTAAAGTGAATGAGGCTCCTTTGTCGTGGTGCACACGCATTTCTACAACGTCCAGCAGTGAGCTTTTATTCTATAAAACCTTTTTAAAATCTACTATATATATTTTTTTTATTTGTATTCATAATAATTTGTATTTTTCGTCTGAATGTATTATGGCAACCCTATTTCCTAAACATTACGTTCCCACAGAACTAAACTCCATTCTCAATTACGTTAGAAACGTTTTTTCCCCCTAGTTACGTTAGTTATGAACATATCTCAAATACGTTTATTTTCTACATATCTTCTAGAAACATATTTTCTCCCACGTTACGTTTCTTATGAACGTATCTTAAATACGTTTATGTTCTACATATATTTGCTATGTATTGTCTTGCTTATAATAATGATATTAGTCATTTATAAATATCATTTTAGAGCACACATTTGAAATCAGTAGGTGAGGCTGTAATTTCACCAGCTGTTACTCTCATGAGCGAGACAGAAAATTATAGTTTTAACATGCCAAAAAGCTGCCGTGTCGTTTATTGCACCTCAAACATTAAAACAAATCCAGAGTTACGTGTTTCTGGACTTCCTCTAAGAAGAAAGGACAGTAAAAGAAGATCTCTGTGACGCCAGATGTGGTGTTGTTAATGCGATATGATTTCCGGAAAAAAATTCAGTTTAGGATGGCCGAAGACACTACACTCAGTCCCGTTGACAAACCCCGTGATTAATCTTCAAGCTCTGGGATTGGATATTGGAGTGGCAGTGCGCAAGGTTACGCCGAGCGTCAAGCTCTTTGAAATGGAACGAAACCACGGCAGACTATTCAAAACTGGACTCGAACGCCCCCCGAGAACTACACATGCTGGCTATTGTGTTTCGCAACATGTTCTCTATGGCACGTCTCTACTGGGAATTGTAGTTTTAAAAGACGGTATTAAACTATGTACAGCCCTGGAGGTTTAGGCGATAGGAAACAAATTGGTGTGTACAAATGTAAAACATGTAATTACTAAATGGGTGAAAATCGCTTGTATCCATAATGGGCAGCATTAATATATACCCACATGATAGCTCATTGTTACTTTGTAATTCTACTCTACTACAATTCAGAGGTTAACCTGGTATTTTTACTCCACTACATTTATTTTAGTTACTTTGCATATTCTGATTAATGATGTGAAATATAAACAACCTTTAAAGCAGACTTTAGTTACACCTGAGTACAATTCAGGGAAAGGTGATTGTCAAGTGTCAACAATCAGGAGAGATATTTGATAGTTGGTGCTTGAGAAGACTAAACATTTATCTGCAGATCGCTATAAAGTATATTAATTACTCGTTATTCTCTACTAATAGTTAATTAAAAACTGTATATAATTTCTATTTTGCACATCCCTTTCAAGATTTCAAGATTTTCTAAGGTTTATTGACATATCATATACACAACTACGGTGTAGTTATGCAATGAATGAAAAACTTGACACAGGTTCCTCAACAGTGCATTACAAGACATCTATCAATATGTGTGTATACCTCCACCATTAAACTGTCAAATTCTGCACATTTCTTATTCTATCTACATACATAAGCGTATAATTAATGTGTATAATATCAGTTAAAATAAGTGCTTCAACATAGTTAACATAGCAGGAAAGCAATATATTAGACGTTAAGCACTTTGTCAGGCTTAATATTTATCTGTAGATGGACACCCCCAAAGCTTTTTTCTTATTTTAAAGAAGACCTTAACCTAAAGTATTCTTTAATGTGTTAATAAAGGTTAATTAGTTTACCTGTTTTGCACATCCTCCTATTAATATCTTTGTACATCCAGCACTAAACTGTTGTATTGTAGAGATCACTTACAGTATCTTCTTGATGTTTTACATTCTATATTTCTATCATTGACCTTCTACTTTCCCCCTATGAAAGTATGTACTCTTGATATTGTTTTCATCAAATAACGTTATTCAACAAAAATAACATTATTCAACAAAAATAATTCAATAACGTGCTTTAACCACTAGGTGGTGCACACAATATACACACAGCATACTAATAATAACTTTGTATTATTAGTGTAGGACACTTATGTATGTATAACATCTGAATATGTGTAGTTTTATTCATGTTTTTACATAATTGTACAGGATATTGCTATACTATTTCTCATGTTTTACTTCTACACATTACTATCTGATTTGTAAAACATCACAGACAGAAAGGCATATCTGTCATTTAATGGTAAGCTATTGAAATTGTGTTTCCATAGATGTGTCTCCCATCGCCCAAAACCCCTGACTATTCTCTCAACTCAGTATTTATCGGAATAAAGTATTATTATTATTATTTTTTTTTCGGATAACATATCACATTAACATCATATCCCAACATGCATTGCGGCTAAAACATCCAATCAACGAGCTTCAAGCTGAGGATCTTGGGTAATATGTTCAGTGGGTTTGTGGTGTGTATCGTTATAAATGTCCCTTATAGGCCTACGTCTATTTCCGGTGACTTTATTTAAGGCTAAAAAGCCCAAGATTATAGAATTAAACGAATACATAAAAACAAGGATAATTGTGTGTTATTGTTGAGTACAGTCTGTTATTTAGAAAATAATAACAAATTAGAAGGAAAAAAAGATTTTCAAAAATACAGATTTCAGTATTTTGAGGCTCTAAGCCCCATTTCTTTTTCGGGAAAAAAAGTCTGACATACGATTTAAAATAAAAACAAATAAATAAAAAGATAAAACACTGGCATGTAATTTACGTTAGAATAAATAGAATGGTTTTAAATAATAGATGAAAGTAAAATCTACGTCACTTTACAGCCCGGCCCACTTTTGGGGAAACCAACGCTGTCATTTGAATGGCGATCAAGTCTGAAGCCACATAGCTCTTCTGTTACTGTCCTTTCTTCTTAGAGGAAGTACAGAAACACTTAAGTCTGGATTTGTTTTAATGTCTGAGGTGCAATAAACGACACAGCAGCTTTTTGGCATGTTAAAACTATTATGTTCTGCCTCGCTCATGAGAGTAACAGCTGGCGAAATTATAGCCTCGCCTACTGATTTCAAATGTGTGCTCTAAAATAATGTTTATAAATGATTATCATTATTATAAGCAAGACAATAAATGGATATGTAGAAAATAAACGTATTTAAGATACGTTCATAAGAAACATAACGTGGGACAAAATATGTTTCTAGAAGTTATGTAGAAAATAAACATATTTGAGATACGTTCATAACGAACGTAACTTGGGAGAAAAAACGTTTTTAGCTAAACGTAATTGAGAATGCAGTTTAGTTCTGTGGGAATATAATTTTTAGGAGACAGGGTTGCCATAATACATTCTGACGAAAAATACAAATTATTATGAATACAAATAAAATAAAAGAAGCCTCCCGTGAGTTACTACAAGCTATAAAGTAGATTTAAAAAACGTTTTATAGAATAAAAGCTCACTGCTGGACGTTGTAGAAATGCGTGTGTGCACCACGTCAAAGGAGCCTCATTCACTTTACATTGGGGTTGTTTGCGTGGTGCAGACACGTAAATGTAGCAAAGTTCGTGACTCCACCACGCAATGCGGTGTTAAGGAGTCGTGGTGGAGTCACGCATTCTGGTGAGATCAGGTTGGTCTCATTCCAGGTCCCTTTACTTCCTGCCTTGGTTCCTTTTCCCTCCATCGTCAGCGTCTGTCCCGCCCCTGATTGTTTCCACCTGTGCCCACTTACCTCATGTATAAATTGTCCTGTCTCCCATTGTCAGTTGCCAGTTCGCCTTGTTCGTCCTTCCATGAAGCCAGATCCAAGCCATCGTTTAAGAGACTCAGTGTTTTGCCTTTTTATCCTCCATGTGAGCGCATTACTTTTGACATGTTGTTATATCCTCTGAAAGAGTGATTTTGTTTCTTCAAGTAAAGATTATTTTCTCCTAACCTTTTTTGTCTCTGGGTTGTGCATTTGAGTCCTCCTCATACTATTGAGTCAAGGTTCCTAACAGTAGGTTGTCAGCCTCTGAACCAGATAGAGCACTGTTTTCTCTGTGTTGCATCAATACGGTTTTCTGTCAGTTGCTATAGTTATCTGATAGTGAACTCTGCAATTTAGCACTGATCCTTCACCTCATGTCTGTACATCTTTTTTGCGATCATACACATTATATTTTTATTCATGTAAATTTTAGTCTCTTATGTCCGATTGAGCATTCAGTTTGTACACAAATGTTCAGTGCATCTCCTTTAGCCCATGTTATGTTCTTTATTTGTTTTTAGTAGACTTTAAAGATCCAATTATCATTATATTTCATATAATGGGAGTATACAGAAGATGCAGGGTGTTGGTTAAAAGGCAACTGTTGCCATTAGAGGTTGCTTTTAGTCACACAATGTTCAACAGAAAATAAACTGCTGGTGGAAGAATATATGTTTTATTCAGTTATTCAATCAATGAATGAATCAATCACTCACTCACTCACAGTAAGCCTATAGGATTGTCACCAGATTGCCAAGATCCTACAGTTCAATGCTGCTGAACGGTATAAAGCTAGCATCTCTGTCCTTGGTGTTTCACAATATTTATTAGTTGTGTTCAGTTATCTGTTGACTCGTCTTGACACTTGCCATCATTGAATGTATGTGTTCTTTTTTGTCTGAACAATTATGTGTGCATTATACTCTGCTTTTATGCTCATATGCCAGTATCTGGCTTTAGTAGTTTATATTTGAATTTCTATAGCATATGCATCAGTTGACAAAACAGAAAATGGCTAACATGCCGAGCTGTCCCTGAGGAGAGAGCTGGAACCAGGGGCTCGTGTTCGACACAGAGAGCTGCTAGTTGCTGCGCCTCAGTTGTTTCATGCTACAGATGCAATGGGCCAACACACTTTGGGTTATTGTGGGTTGGGGGGTCTGGACTGGGGCAGAGGGGAAAGCAGATAACAGCCCCCCTGTGCTGCCTTCCACGGTTCACAATCTCAACATTATAAACAGTTTGGACATAGATTGAAGGAATTGCAAGGTGTTATGGACCAGCATTCCTGTGTGTATGTGTGTGTTTAGGACAAGGTAAGATTGTATAGTAGCATCTAGTGCTTGTAAAAGGAGGCCGTTTTATCTTCACACCTTCTTGATACAGTACGTGTAAACACTGTCTCCTTTGTTCTTGCTTTTTTCCTCATCTGTTTTATTGGATAAGAGCAGATGGTGACTTTTAATTATGCATTGTTATGCTGACATAACAGGAACTTATTAGTTGTTTTCTCCCCATACATTTAGTGCTGTTATACCGTATATGCACTCGGATAGTTCCAGTTTATTTAAACTTTGATCTTATTTTGTGGGACTGTTTATTGCTGGTTTTATGGTAGACTGCTCTACATACCCACAGTATAGGTTTTGATTACAGTTCAGTACGGATGTTCCCCATTGATTGTATTACAAGAACACAGCGTTCTGTTTAATTATGGAGTGTGTTAATCTTGTTGTGGTTTGCACATTACACAAGTGATCAACACAATACAAGTCAGTTTCCTCAGCCTTCCTAAAGTCTAACTATGTTTAAACTAGGGCTGTCAAACGATTACAATTTTTAATCAGATTAATCACAGCTTAAAAATTAATTAATCATGATTAATCACCATTCTAACTATGTCCAAAATATGCCATTTCTTTATTTATATTGTTGTGGGAATGGAAAGATAAATGAAAGAAGGCGGATATATCCATTTTACATACAGTATCTATGTTTATTATAACATTTTTCTGCGTGTCAAAATGAAAGACAACCCACACACCTATCAATCATCAAACCGTGGGGTGTTAATTCATTAAGTGTTGATTTCTATCAACGGGGGATTACTTCAGGAAAGTCGACAGAGGGAAGCCGGCGGCTAGTGGAGTACTTCGTGACCACAGAGTGTGAACGTTGTGATCAGCTGTTTTAGCGCAGTTCTCCAGTGAAGGGGGGAGTCTCCCTCCGCAGCCGGTTGGCGTAGTTTTGGCACAAGTCCGTTATACAGACGGACGTTAACAGCAGCCCTGTCTGTGCACACGGAGACCGACTCTGTCGTCCGGTGATCTAACCGCCTTCTGGAAAAGCTTAACAAGTACGTCGGTACCCAAATGCGCTTTGTGACACAAGTGACGGTACGCATTTCAGATTACCACATAACCTGTGTACCAGTTATGTGCACCCCTGTACTACAGCAAAAGTATTCTCCGTCGGGACTTCCTGCAACAACACCATGCCGTTATCAAAAATGTTCTATTGAGAAAACATCACTCCGTGACAAAAGTTTTCAAAACCGTGGCTACTGAAATCAATCTTACTTACTGCTGTCTGTGCAATTTACTCCGCGCGAGTTGGCAGACTTTATTTTGCTTACTTTAACATCATTTTTCATGGTGAGGCTAAGCCATTTCTTGGTATGGGTGTAGCCTACCCCAGCCATACCCTGGCGCTGCCACTGGTGGCACGTATGGGGCGGGCCATTCTGCACATGCGTTAAATGCGTTACATATTTTAACGCAATTAATTCAAAAAATGTATTACCGCCGTTAACGCGATAATTTTGACAGCACTAGTTTAAACACATGCTAGAAGTGATTAGGAAAAATACACACATCCACATGCGGGACTGGAGCTTAATTTAGTGGGAAGGCTGACACAGCATTCCAACTATCTGTTATTAGACGTACACAATTCTCTATTATTACGCCGGGTTATTTTGCGTCTCTTCTTCTCCCACATTTCACATCTCAGAAACTCCTTTCAAACATCAAAATGTTCAGCTCGGTTGGGAATCGATGGCTATTACTTTTCTCATTCTTAACTTTCATAATTCCAGAGATACATCCCATAATTCATCACATTTTTAACATTGAAGTCAAATAAGAAACTCATCAGACTTGAACAATCTTCATGCGATTTCAACTGCTAACTGTTCCTTCATACTTTCACTCAGAAACCTCATTCCCACTTTAGAATGTTACACACCTTTCTCACATTATTCATGTTAAACAACTTTTTAATCTGCTTCATACTGTTAGAAATATTAAACATTGTTCAGACCTTGGTAAAGAGGCCTTCTTCAGATTGTAACATTAGTGTGTATTGAGCAGCTTCACGCGTTGAAATGTCACCGATATCTGTTACGGTTCTTCAACAAAGCGTTCACATGTAAGAGGTTTATCTCTCATTCAGAACAACGGAAAGGCTCTCTTCTCACTGATTACTGAAACTTTTGATCTCTGGACATGTCGTTAGCTCAAATATAAACACGTGTGGCATGGAACACGATGATGTCATAACTCCAACTGACATGCTCAGAGCAGCAGACTTCAGATAATGGTTAACAACACAGCTCTATATCAAATCTGATTTTACGTAATGTGGTGTTACTATGGCATACGCGAGGGATGCGTATCCCTCGCCATGAAATAGCAGCAGACTTCAGATTATGGTTAATGGTCCTGCCCTCAACAGCTCTACGTCAATTATGGGGTGTCATCATATTCTGTTTCCATGAAACACGATGTCGCTGTAGCTCCAATGGACACGGTCCGATCATCCCCCAAACTCCGCTTGTATATCACCGGTCCATGCCTCAACAGGTCTACGTCAAATCTGACATCTCACCATATGACGTTTCTATGGAAACGCATCCCTCGCCATAAAACACGATGTTGTCGTAACGCCTATGAAAAGGGTCAAAACAGCACCAGACTTCAGATAATGGTTAATGGTCCAGCCCTCAACAGCTCTACGTCAATTATGGGGTGTCATCATATGCCGTTTCCATTGAAACGCATCCCCCACCATAAAACACGATGTCGCTATAACTCCTATGAAAATATTCAAAAAGTGCTCAAACTTCACATGTGTGCTAACAGCAGATGTGTGGACTCGAGTCACATGACTTGGACTCGAGTCAGACTCGAGTCACCAATTTTATGACTTTGGACTCGACTTGACAAAATCACAAAACACTTGCGACTCGACTTGCACTTGAACACCAATGACTCGGGACTTGAGCCTTCTGACTTGAGGTGACTTGATCATTTCATTTAGAGGTCTCCAACACCCTGATCGCGAGATGGCGCTAGAAGAGCAGACTCCCGTCGGGGAGAGTAGAATCTCCAGCCGCTTCTACTCTTGCTGAGAAACCTTGCAGGCAGGGACGGGTCTTTATTTAGCTGGGCCACCATGCGGCCAATCATATGCGAGGACACACTAGGATCATACCATTATCTGAAAGAAGGCCAGCTCCAAAGACAGCAGGTAAAATTGATTATTAAATTATTAATGTGACTAATAAAGAGCAGTTTGATTATTAAGTATTATTCTGTTGATCAGTGTCATTACATTTGGTTAAAAGCACATAATGACTTGTTTAAGTTTCGTTTTGTCAAAGTTTAGGACTTGGACTTGACTTGAACTTGCCCATCCTGACTTGAGACTTGACTTGGACTTGAGCGCAAAGATTTGAGACTCGACTCAGACTTGAGAGCAAAGACTTGAGACTTGACTCAGACTTGCAAAACAATGACTTGGTCCAGCCGTGAAGACATCTACGGGACAGTTTTGAGTTCTCATTCATAACACTCCGTTCGATGTCTCACTATGGGATGCGCCTCAACGCGTATGCAAACAGAAGCATCAATCTCATTACGCCAATCCTGATTGGCTGGTGATCTTGACGTCAACGTCAGGGAATCCACCAACCCTTTAAGTAGCTTGCGCTACGACGCAGCGTTATTCAAATACCTCTTCTCGCTTCAGAGCACATCTCGATTTATCAGTAACCGGGCTAGCTTTACGGTCCACAGACCGAACCCAAAGCTAACATTCGGTCGACGGGCGCTTGCCGGTTACTTTTTTGCTTTGCAAGAAGACTGAGCAATATTAACACACCAGTTAATATTGTAATCTGCCCCGCCGTTTCTTTCTGTCGAAATAACGGTAAGGTTTGATTTTTTCTTCAAGCTAGTAACATACGTGTTGCAGTTTGTTCTTCCCTCCACACCGACACCACGGTAAAGAGGACGTTCTCTTTTCTTTCTCACACCAGAGGAGACAGAGACAAAAAAAAAGGTATTAACACACCAGTTAATATTCTTTAAAGAATAAAATCTACACCGTCACCTTTTTTCCTTTCGGACTAACGGCAAGGTTGGATTTTTTCTCAGTAACGTACCTGTTACTAGCGTGTCCACTCCACGCCGACACCCCGGTGATCGAAGATGGACCCTTCTCTCCCTCACACCAGAGGAGTCAGGGACTCGGAAGCTCGGCTATGCGGCTGCAGGTTTAAGATTTCAGGCACAGACTCACACCAGGTCTGCTCGTCCTGCCTCGGGCTGGAACATGCCCGGGAGGCTATCGATAACCCCGGCTCGTGCGGGCATCGTACCCGCTTCACCATTAAGAGCCTCCGCCGACGGTTAGCACGACAAGCTAGCTTGTCGGGACAGGACCCCCTCATGTCCGCTGATTCGCCGGCCGACAGTCTGTCGTCTGCCCCTCTTTTGAGAGCGGCTACGGCCTCTCTCAAAAGGCGGACAATTGACGGGATTGTGAAGGCACCACCGCCACGCGCATGCGCAGTGTCAGCCGGGGTTGTCAACCTGGGGTACCACCGTGTTCAGACACTAGAGGGCTCCATAACACAACAAATAGAGACACTGGGGGCAGACGACAGAGCTGTGACATCTCCGCTCGCTTTGAGAAGCGAAAAGTGGAGGATGCTCACAGATTCTGCTTGGGTTTTCAAGACAGTAACACGGGGCTACAGGCTCCAATTCGCTGTCCCCCCCCCTCACTTCTCGGGCATTCTGTATTCACAGGCCCGGGAAGAGTCGGCCCATATTCTAGAGCAAGAGATTTTCTCGCTACTAGAAAAGAAGGCTATATCGATAATACCCGCCGAACAGAGTCAGAGTGGCTTTTATTCCAAGTATTTCCTCGTTCCCAAACGGGGAGGGAACGGAATTTGGCCTATACTAGATTTGAGAGCTCTGAACAAATATCTCAAAAGATACAAATTCAGAATGCTCACTCACACATCTCTGTTGCGTCTCGTGCGCCAAAACGACTGGTCAGTCAACCTGAAAGATGAGTATTTCCACATCCCAGTATATTACCCACACAGGAAATATCTGAGGTTTGCCTTTCAGGGTGTCTGATACGAGTACAGAGTACTTCCCTTCGGTCTGTCTCTCAGCCCACGAGTGTTTGTACGGTGTATGGAAGCCGCGATAGCCCCGTTAAGACAACAGGGTATTCGCCTGGCAACTTATCTGGACGATTGGCTCCTTCTCGCACAGTCGGAGCCAGAGGCTATTACGCAGACGAATGTCCTCGTAAAACACCTGCTCGACCTGGGTTTTGTAATAAACACAGAAAAGTGCATGTTGTCTCCAGCCCAGACTGTACTCTTCCTGGGCCTACGCCTGAATTCGGTGTCCTTTACAGCCCGCTTGTCAGCAGAGAGAGTGAAAGCCTTCAGGGCTTGCCTCGCTCATTTCCAGCCACGCAAATATGTTCTCTTCAGGTCATGTCTGCGGTTGCTGGGGCTCATGGCGTCAGCCGTTCTGGTGGTACGACTGGGACGCTTACACATGAGGGAGTTTCAGCGTTGGGTAGCTGCCCTCAGATTGGACTGATGCGCGGAGAGTGATGGTCACTATGAAATGCGTAATGGCTCTGTGCCACTGGCTACACCCGACTTTTCTAGTACGGGGCTTGCCTATGGGTGCTGTCCTATCGCGGAAGGTGGTCATCACAGACGCATGTCTGACGGGCTGGGAGAGTATATACGAAGGTCGATCTGTGAGGGGTCTCTGGAGCACGTACCAGGAGTGATGAACCTCGGGGCGGATCTGCTGTCCAGAGGTGCACCACTATATCCAGACTGGACTCTACATCCAATGATTGTGAGTCAGCTGTGGGTGCGTTACGGCCGAGCCGCGGTAGATCTGTTTGCATCAAAAGAAAATGCTCAATGTCAGCTGTTCTTTTCAATGCGCGATTTAAACGCACCGTTAGGCGTGGACGCGCTCGCGCACGTTTGGCCTCCGGTCCTTCTGTACGCGTTCCCACCCCTGGCTCTGATACCCCCAACTCTGACCAGAGTGAGAGAACAACGCCACACATTTATCCTGATAGCTCCGCACTGGCCTGCAATGTACTGGCTGGCGGAGATATATCAGCTGCTGTGCGGGCAGCTGTGGCAGCTCCCACGACTTAGGGACATACTGTCTCAGGCGGGGGGGGCGATCTTTCAACCACACCCAGAGCGCTTGGCACTATGGGTCTGGCCCATGAGTGGTACAATCTGAATTCAGTGGGGCTCCCTCAGAAGGTGATAAACACTATTCAGAGTGCAAGAGCTTCCTCCACCAGGTCTCTCTATGACTGTAAGTGGAGGGTGTTTGAGGAGTGGTGCCTTCAAAAAGGACACATCTCTTTTCAATGTCCTGTCTGGGTGATTTTATCATTTCTACAGGACTTAATTGATAAACACAGAGCTTTCTCTACAATCAAAGTATACCTGGCTGCTATTGCTGCATGCCATGTGGGCTTTGAGGGAAAGACGGCTAGCCAACATCCTTTGGTCTGCCGTTTTATGAAAGTGGCTCGCAGGCTCCTCCCTGTTGGTGCCCTTATGGGACTTGGCAGTGGTTTTAGATGGCCTCACTCGACCTCCATTTGAACCCCTGGAAGAAGCTGACATGAAATACCTGTCACTGAAGACAGTGCTGTTACTGGCTCTGGCATCTGCCAAGCGAGTCAGTGACATTCATGCGCTCTCTCTACATCCTTCGTGCACTCAGTTTGCCCCGGGGCAAACAAGAGTGTTGCTGAAGCCCAACCCTGCCTTTATACCTAAGGTGGTTGGCTCATGTACCCCCATAGACATTGTGACATTTCCTCCGCCGCTGTGTTCCTCTGAGGAACAGCGGCCGAATTTGCTGTACCCAGTTCGTACTTTACGCATCTATATGGACAGGTCAAAAGAGTTTCGTTGTAATGACCAACTCTTTGTATCCTGGGCTAACCCTCAGAAGGGCAAGCCCGTTACCAGGCAACGGCTCTCCCACTGGATTGTAGAAGCGATTGCTCTGGCTTATACGTGTCAGGGTTTGCAGGCACCAACGGGCCTGCATGCTCATTCTACTCGTGGACTGGCTACATCCTGGGATTTGTTCAAGGGTGTTTCCATCCAAGACATTTGTGCAGCAGCGAGCCGGTCCTCGCCGCTCACTTTTGTCCGCTTTTACATGCTAGATGTCTCTGCTCCAAGTGTGGCCCGCGCAGTGCTGGGTCCCATGTTGAGACAGAGTTCTACCTGTTAAGTTATGGTTGTTTTTGGTGATTTTTGAGATAAGCATGTCTAGCAATACGGGAGTTTAAATATCCCATAGTGAGACATCGAATGGAGTGTTATGAATGAGAACTATAGGTTACTTACGTAACCCCGGGACACAGAGTAACATGAAGTGAGATGTCTCACCAGACGACCCTTCTTGCTAAGGCGAAGCGAGAAGAGGTGCTTATTTTGAATGACGCTGCGTCATAGCGCAAGCTACTTAAAGGGTGGGTGGATTCCCTGACGTTGACGTCAAGATCACCAGCCAATCAGGATTGGCGTAATGAGATTGATGCTTCTGTTTGCATACGCGTTGAGGCGCATCCCATAGTGAGACATCTCACTTCATGTTACTCTGAGAACTGGCGGTTCCGTAAGTAACCTATAGATTTCTTCAAATGCCGTTGCCATGGCAACACAATGCTCGTCATGAAACACGGTATTCTCATAACTTCAGTAAAAATGCTCCAAACTGCCCAAAACTTCACAGGTTTGGGAACAATGCAGCCATCAACGCATCTAAGCGTATTATGGGCGTGTCATCAAATGCCGTTGGCATGGCGACAGATCATTCGCCATCAAGTTAGTTCAAAAGTTTGCAGTTCAAATATTCTGCTGCTTTTCCAAGCCTTTTTACTTTATTTTCTTCTCTTATCACACATTCAAGCCCCCAGTGTTCATGTATAATTTCAATCTCAATTATTCACTTTCTTCTTACACATTACATTTTAGCGTAGCAATTTAGCTTTTCAGCCTAAAACATTCCCACGAGCAATTTCTTCAGGAATTGCCTTCTCTCGTTACTGTTATTATCTGAGGATAAATATATATTTTAAAGAAAACAGAGATTATATGGCATGGGGGAAAATAAGGCAAAACATATAGAGCTACTTTAAAAAGCCATTATTACAGCTTAGCTTTATGCATTCATGTCCACAGACGTTTATTTTTTAGTGTATTATGAAGTGGTTGCATAGAAACTGGCTTCTCTGAATAATTGGTGGTTTCACTACATATGCACCACTATGCCAGAGTTAGAAATGATGGGAAAGTTGAGATTTAAAATCTGCTGCCAGGCCTGAATGTTGTCAAGGCCTGTGTTTACTTCATGTATTTTATATTGAGTCTGTTATATAGAAAACACCAGGTGGGCCCGAAACCATTACCAACTGCAGAGGGAGACAGCAAACATGTATCTGCTGAGTAAATATTAGGCTGGTTGGACATGCATGTCATGGTAACTGACTCCTATAGGACGTTGGAAATGGGATACAATATTTAGAAAATATATAATAGTACCACTGTGTAACTCTTAGTTATTTATGTGCCTTGATGTGTGTCTGTTCAACACGCGTAAGTTCACCTGTGTCTCAGCATGGGCGTGTGTGTGTGTTTTTTGAAGACACCACCCAGGCAAATCTCCAAAAGAGTGCTGTAAATGCACTATAGGTCTGCTGATTCTCTCTTTCTTTCATCCATACTGTTAACACTTTTCCAGAGCCACAGGGACAGAACAGATAAACTGTCAAGACACTAAATCCCTTTTCATTTAGTTAGTCTTTATTTGCATGAATGTTAAATGAGAACTAATGATAAAGAAGGTAATTATTGTCAAATTAAGTAGTACAATCAAATAACCTGTATAGCAGTAAACTGTCTATGTTCAAACGCTAAGTATTTGTAACACATATAATTTGTATTAGCAACAAAATGCAGTGGCATGCATGTGTAAAAAGAAAGAGACCAAGAGAGGCTAGGATGGCAAGATTACCAGGGAGAAAGGGATGGGAGGGAGGAGCAGTAGTATTGTGAAGGTTGGAAACCAATTATCTACTAACAGTGGATTCTCCTAAGGGACCTATAGACCAGCAGGAGAAGGTTTGTGTGCATGTGTGAGGGTTTTGTGGGTCTTGTTCTGAATCTGTGTCTGGACAGGGCAGCTGAGGCAATTATAAGTTTCAAGTTTCCATTCAGAGCTGTTGTTAAAGAACGTGCCTGGCCAGAGATAGTGTGCAGTGGTCTTTGTGCCATTTTCAATATTTTCTTTAATGACGAAACAAACTATCATAAAATTAATCTCTAGGTTGATCGATATGAACATTTGGGGTGTCTAAAGTCAAAGATGAATCTTGATTGGGCCAAATTTGACCCCGAGTCATCAAAAATAATTCTGCTGGGTCTTCCCAGACCCGAACACCAAATTATACACTTCTTTTTTTAGAGACCTTCGGTATAACCGTCAGTTTCTTGTCAAATGTGAAGACTAGCGATAGTAATATACAGACAACATATATTCCAACAATGCCTACAACCAAACATGGATTAATCTGATAAAAATATCAGATACTTGTTAAAATGCTTGTTTACTACCATTGCAAATATTGATATGATGCACCTTGGATGGAAACTGCCAAAGTCTACTATGCAGTTAAACTTGATTCAGAGTGGTATGGGGAGAGGTTGTTTACAGAGATTTTTACTGTCATATTGACAAGCTGGAGTTGTGAGTAGAGGACACCGTGTACCAGACACAGTCAGCCATATTGACTATATAAAACCAGTTTATGTGCCCTGTAAACTTACTTGAAAATAACAATGGAGGGTGATGGAGAAGGTTTCTGTCTGCATTTGAATAGAGGGTAGGTTCTTTTTGTGTATTGGAAACAGAAGGTGGCTTTATTTGTTTGTGCATTTGGGCAGTTAGTTGTATGTCTCAAAGATGATGTCCTTGTTTTATATGTATGTGGTTGCCTGAAACTGTAAAATGAAAAGAGAGCTGTGTGTGTGTGTGCAGATGAGCATGAAGAACGAGCTGTAAACTCTCCATCCCTCTCCATCCTCAAAACACGCTCATATGCAGGCAAGGGTGAGGGACGCGAAGACGACAGAAAAAAGCAATATGATTTGGCCAAAATGAGAACTGCTTATGCAGTGATGTCATGTACTCACTACTCACTACTCATTATACTAGTATAATTATTCTCATTGTGCCACTCTCTGTTTGTTGTTTCTACCATTATTGGTCATAGAAACATTAAGCTTGACTTTTCCAGTAATGTTTCCACAGCTTTATTTTTCTACTGGTCACTGCACTGTAGCTGACCTGAAGATAATGCAGATGTCCACTAAGGAGAAGTTAGCTTGAAGAGCAAGATTTACTTTATAGTATACAGTGGAAATGAAGCCGCTGACCTCACTTCTTCTTCTTCTGCTTTGGGTTTACTGGCAGGCCGCAAACAACTTCACGGTGTATACTGCCACCCAAAGTCCCCGGCCGGAAGTCCCCGGAGCTGGGACTCCCAGCAGCTTCTACTGAAGCCTTCCGAGTAAATCGCCAGAACGCCGACACCTCCCCATCTCCACCGCTCCCATGTTTTCTTTTTGGTTTCCCTAAGTTAGTCTCTCTGCGTTTCTGCACTGGGCAAATCCTAATAATGCTAATGCGAAGATAATAAAATGGCGGCTTCACAAAACTTTTTGGGAGTTTTACGGGGCGTGGTTTGCATTCCGCCCAGCCAATCAGACATAGGAACCTTTTTCTCCCACGAAAGTCCCAGCTCTCTAGCAGGGACTAGAAGGGGGTCAAATCAACAAGTCCTCCAACTCATACGACCAAATGGGCCAATTGTTCAGGCCCTTATTACGACCAAATATGTCGTTTGTTCAAGTGCTTAATACGTCCTATAATTACATTTTAAAGTTTTCGCCCTCTAGTGCTCCCGATGAATGCTAACGTTACAGATGGTCGTTTATTCACAAATAACCATCTCTTTAAAATCCTATATTGGAGGATAGTTTGGCCATTAAAACGCTTTTTGATTAGATTTCTAGCGAGAAGTGTATATTGTACTTTTAGAATCTACGTCCAGTCAATATGTAGGATCTATAGTTTGATAGATATTACGAAGATGATTTGAGCCTCCATGTAAAGTTACGGGTTGAAAACAGTATTTCCGGTCTCGACGTTTTCATAATAAAACCAATGATC
The DNA here is from genome assembly GCA_036324585.1 of Champsocephalus esox. Classification (NCBI taxonomy): domain Eukaryota; kingdom Metazoa; phylum Chordata; class Actinopteri; order Perciformes; family Channichthyidae; genus Champsocephalus; species Champsocephalus esox. Next base: position 318,434 of record JAULUE010000036.1, read on the forward strand.
AAATGATTTAACAGTGATATCTGCAGTACTCATCAACTAAAACACATTGGTTTATCCTTGTTAATTATACAACATGTATTGGTTTAAATTGTGTACAATGTTTTTGTGATTTTCCCATGGTTTTTCTCTTTCGATTCTGAGAGACACCTTTCTTTTTTCAGAGGTTTTGATATGCTAAAACAGGAGTGCCCAACCTTTTTTGAACCAAGAGCTACTTTTAAAGTTGCCAGTCTGCCGAGATCTACCAGTCCAAATAGAGAGGGGGGGCTGGGGGTCGAGCAAACTGTCAACTGGGGGGGAGCCTCGCTGCGGGGAAATGGCAGAACTCTGTCGGTGCAACTTCAATGATGTCTTTTTAAGACAGAAGAAATTAAGGGCGGTGACGGCCGTCAGCGAATCGAGCCGGCACTTGACGACCGGCCCTTCTGTGATTCTCCAGATTCTACAGATGGCCAGTCCGCGGAGGGTGGGAAATACATACCGGAAGTAAAAAAAGATGTGCAACGGGACGGTGTTCCCACGAGAAACAACACTTAAAATATTAAATGAAACAATCTCATCTATTTTTCTATTAAAATTCACAATTTATTATGAATTAAACATTCACAAACTTATAATTATGTATTCACATGTTTAACTCTGTTACATATCCATGCAACGAACAGAAGAGCGTAGGGCAGAATTAGGAGGGAATTCCATCTCGTAGCGTGTGTGCACCGTTTTGAAATGTCGCTCTAAATTACCCTTCTTCGGTAAAGCCACGCTCGCATTGCAGATGAGACAGATAGACATACAAAAATAAATAATCATCCTCCCACTCAGAGTGAAAATGATATATTTTGGGCTTTTTTGCTTTTGCCATAATTGCGGTCTTGTGTGTATGCGGACTGCTGTCACTCCTGTTGACACGGACAACGTCAGCTAACTAGTGCCCACTGCCCACCAGCCACGCCCCCGACACATGGGGTCACGCCAATCAAAGCTTTGATGCGTTTAAGTGCATTATTCTGGCACAGGAAGATTATGTTATAGGTCATGACATTAACGATAAAACGGATAAAAGAATATTGTTGGTCTATTTTTAGACACATCTCACGATCGACTGGGAATCTCCCCGCGATCGACTGGTCGATCGTGATCGACCGGTTGGGCACCCCTGGGCTAAAACATTGATTGTTTTAGCCTTAATGAGGGTATATGCAGGAATCCTGAAGTCAAATGTAATACCTTTTAAGACCCTTTCCATACATTTTAAGACCTCATCGCAACTTCAAGTTCTAACCGGTTACATTGGCGACACACTTTACCTCACATTTACTATATTGATTGTAAGATAGCACAACTAAACAGAGTGCATACAGACTACTGAAGCCTCCTCTCCACATGAACTTCAACCTCTCTGTGAAGGTCAGGTTTAATGCAGTATGCTGCTTTGTTGCTTCTGTACTCTGTGCTCTTTCATTCCAGTAAAACTTCTCAGAAACCATTAGAAACCAGTATTTGACCAATAAACAAAACAATTGACAAAACTTTGAACTATGAAATATATTAAACGTTGGTGAGCTTCAGTGGGGTAATGCCATATAGGAGCTCCCTCACAAATACCCAGGGGTTAAATTGGGCTGGGGCTGTTCGGGGCTAAGGACGATGCTCTAACATCATCACCCTCACACATTTGTCATATGTTTACAAAAAACGATATATGTTAAGACTTTTCTTGTTCTTAATAGAGACTATATTTAGGGTCGATATGTGTTGACCTTACTTTAAAATAGCAGATCTCTGTGATCGGATATAGTTTGGCTTAGACCCCGGCCCCACGAGCATGCATACAGTAAAACGCATACGCAAACGCAAAAAGTCTTCCGTTCACACGCATTCGATTCATGAACGTGTCCGTTCACACTAGACCGCTGGAAATGCTGGAAACGCTGTAGTACATATGCCAGGCCTGTAAGTGGCGCTGCTGCCGCCACAAAATACACCAAAAGCAGCGAAGAAGACCCCGGAGCATGGTTGTCATGGTTGCCCTTCTGTTTATTCTCCGCGGTGGACGGCGTGTTCTCCTGTTGTATATCTCTCAGGTAGTCCACCAGCAGATAACCCCATAGAGTGGACACCCTGTTAATGCATGTCGGGATATGTGTTTATGCGATATGAAATCGGAAAAACATTTTAAAAATAAATAAATAATACTTTATTCCGAGTCTTCTTGCTTTTCTCTTTGGAAGTCATCATGCTAGGCTGGACCCGTCCAATCCCAGTTTTGGAAAGTCTGCCGTGGTTCCATTCCATTTCATAGAGCTGTTTGATGCTCAGTGTAACCTTGTTGCACTGCCACTCCAACATCCAATCACAGGGCTTGAGGACTAATTACTAGGGATGCACGATAATTATCGGCCCGATATTAGGAATTATGACGTCATCCCGATAAACCGATAACAGTATTAATAGCTCCGATAAAATACAATATATTTTTTGGGTAAAAAAAAATAAAAAATACTGCGGTGTGGGTGGATTGGGATGAGGGGCGCTTGCTTTTCACTCGGCTCCTCCCGTTTTGCCAGTACTGTGGTGTTAGTGGTTTAGGAAGAGGGGAGTTCTTCACAAATCCAGCGCTCCCTAATACTTCGAACATGATCAGTGACCTGAAACATCGCCATCGCTACGATGGTGTGTTAAAAGCGTACGAAGACAATAATACAATACAGTGTGTGTGTGTGTGTGTGTGTGTGTGTGTGTGTCTGCGCGTGTGTCTGCGCGTGTGTCTGCGCGCGCGCGTTGGAGCTATGTGCAACTCAAGGCATATGCTCGAACCGGAGCTGCCTGGACGTTGCAATCATGTTGCTGAGTGTGCTGACTTTTCGTACAATGTCCCGCTGTCTACTTCCTGCATCAAGTCAAGTGCTCGGCGCAGTTGTGTGGATAGAGCGCTCCTCTGTTTTCATTTAAACAGCTCCTTATATCCGTTAGCGCAGCTAGCTAGCACCAGATGCTAACAACAACAATGCACGTAAGGTCTCTCTCTTGCTCGCTCGGACCACAGGCACACACACCCTCCCGGTCCTCCAGATGGCCAGTCGGTGCCTGCCGGTGAGCGTGGAAGTGTGGTCTGCCACAAGCGGGCGGCAGGAGCGGGGCTGTCAGCATCAGCTTGTAGACGGTATTTTAAACTCGATGCGCTCTGAAGCTACGGGGCGGCCGAGGAAAAAAAATACACATGCGTTAATCGCGTTAAAATAATTAGTGGCGTAATTAAAATTTTTATTATCGGTTATCGGTATCGGTCTTGAGAAGCAGGAAGTTATCGGTATCGGTTTCAAAAAACCAATATCGTGCATCCCTACTAATTACGGGGTTTGTAAAGCAAGGCGGATGTTGTAGTCCCAAACGATAGCTGGGGATTCTGGGTAGTCTAGTGTCTTCGGAAACTGTTGTGTCTAAACTCCGAAAAAACTATTTGTTTCTCTGAATCGAAGGTTAAAAACACAAAAGCATTGTACACAATTTAAATCAATCAATATTGTGTAATTAACAAGATAAACTGATGTTTTAGTGGATGAGTAATGTAGATATCACTGTGTAATCATTTGACAGTGAGGGGAATATATATATATATATATATATATATATATATATTTTATTAAGAAAACTTCGAGACCGGAAAAAGTGTTCTCACCCACGCTAACTTTACATGGAAGCTGCATACACGTTATCCTGGCGAGACCTGAAATCATCTTCGTAATATCTATCAAACTATAGATCCTACACATCGACTGGACGTGGATTCTAAGAGTACAATATACACTTCTTGCCAGAAATCGAATCAAAAAGCATTTTAATGGCCAAACTATTGCACAATTTAGGATTTTCTAGAGAAAGTTTTGTGAATAAACGTCCCTCCGGAGCGTTTACAATGAACGGGCCGGGAGCATGTTGTTTTTTAAGAAACATACACTTTAAAACGTGTCTGGGTCGTAATAAGATGATCAATCGGCCTGCCCTATATGGTCGTGTTTTGTAGGAGGACAGGCTGGTAAAAATGGTTCTGATGAACTAATTTAGTTCAGGGGGCTTTTTGGTGTGAACGCAAATAGATCTGAGTTCTGATTAACTATTGTGGGAAAAGTACTCCGGTGTGAACGCGCCGATAGACTTTAGTATTAAAAGCATGCTTTCACAACAGTTTCCTTTCCTAAAACACTTTATTTTCCCCCAGTCAAAGATTCTTTAAACTAAACACCTTGTTACTTTTCTTCAAATCTCTTTGGAAGCCTCTTTCACTTCTCTGTGTGTATCCTAAAAGACAGCTTTTCAAAGATTTGAACATCGTCAATAATGTTGGACCTTGATTGATTTTGAGGTAAGAGACTAAGGGACAGGATCAAGGTGTTTCTTTTAGTCAGATGGAAGTTATTGCTTAACTGTGATAAAATCAGGTCTGTTGAACTTTTCTGTTGATTTGACAAGCACACTTTTTCCACCTGTTACATGAAAAGTCCACAGGACATATTTCCTGTTCCAGAACAATTAGTCATTGATTCTTTTATTCATTTGTTAAATCACTCATTGATGGAGGACATAATCAGAGGACAACATGTATCAGTGTTATCCAACACACTGATATTAATGTAGCATTTAGGCAAATCTTTTTTACCATTGACAAATGGCTTTATTCGCATGACATGCTCTGTTCACATTGCCAAAGCATTTACATAAGTTGATACATTATTTACATTGCTTAACATCAAAATAACAAAATTAATGTAAATGGATAAAATCTACAAAATCAACTGGAAACAAAGAAAATATAAACCACAATTTTCCCAAAATGTAAACATGTATAGGCAATAGGGGTGTTACGGTTCACAAACATTTCGGTTCGGTACGTACCTCGGTTTTTAGGTCACGGTTCGGTTCGGTACGTTTTCGGTACAGCAGAACAAATTATCACAAAACAGATACAGCCAAGTAGCGCTTTGCTAACATGGCAACATAAGGATATTTGGTGTTTGTAATATCTTTGGCTCGGTCTGAACTTTTTGCAAGTGGTGGAGGCTTAAATGCTAATGGGAGTTGGGTTTGCACTTCAGTCTTTTTTCTTTTGGTACCGGTGATATTCACGTTTGGGTGATGCCTTTTCAAATGAGTGTGCAAGTTTGATGTATTGCCAGCCGCGTAACCAATTTTAGTTGAACAATGCCGACAAACAGCTTTGGTTGGGTCCACCTGTCTTTGTCCGTCATCCTTGTACGTAACTACGAAACCAAAATGTTCCCAAACCGGAGACTTCAATGATGCTGGTGAATTTTTGAGCTCAACTTTATCTGCGTTCGCCATTTTGACAGTTCCTCAAATTACTGACTACATTTGAACGCATCCCTGTGATCAGCTTTCATAGTATGCCTCTCGTCCAATGAAATGACTTGCTCGCTCTATGACGCGTTGAACCCAATGTGAGCAAATTACTCTGAATGCTGCGACGCAGCACCTGAGATTACTTCCAAGAAGTTGTTCACGTTCTCAATTGTTTACGTTTAACGTTATATTCGTTCGGTACACTTCGGTACACACGTGTACCGAACCGAAGGGCGGGTACCGAATAATTTCGGTACGTATACCGTTACACCCCTAATAGGCAAAAATGTCTGTATACATGCATTTATTTAATTCATGTTGTGAAGTGCTTGTCAAGTTTGTCTACAGTACATCCAACTGTCTGTGGTGTCCATGTATGTACCAGATCCTAAGAGAATGCATCTGTTGTGAGAGTCTCTGACTGTGAAGCTTCATGTTTACCTAAAGGAGAGGTGGTAATCAGGCTATGCATATGGATGAGGGTTTACGTCTGCCTCTTTAAATGTTGCAGAGGCGTTAGCAAGACATTGCTATCTGAATGTTATGCCTTGCTAATGTTTAAAAGCAAGGTGGAATATATTGGGTGCATTTTTGTACATGCGAGTGGGAGCTTCCGTTTTTGTTTCTATAGATGTAAACATGGGTGGGTTAATAGACTTCAGGTTTATCAGCAGAGATCCAAAGAAGGGCAGAGAGGGAACACAATGTGTTCTTGATGGATAAAGGTCCATGAGATGGAGCAGTTGACTTGTTTCTTTTAACTTCCGATGCTCATAATAACACTTGATAAAGCAACAACATTTGTTTTATTTTCCTCACATATAACAGAATGGTCCTTTGTGAAAATCTTCTTTTGAAAAAAACACAAACCTTTCCTCAACCCTGAAGTGTATTTGACCAGAACAGGGCTCCTTTACACTGGCTGCACTGGTGCTGATCTGCAGCTGACCATGACCTCTATAGGATCAATAATGTTTCACATCATTTAAACCAGACGTGTCCCTGAAATAAAATTCTCAGTTGATGTGTTATACCACTTTGTCTCAGTAACAGAGTTAATGCCTCAGACTGACTTTACCACAAGTGCAATTCATACAGACCTTTTGGTCCCTAACCAACACAATCCCTAAAAGGAGACAACCTTTCCCTTCCTTCACCAGACTGCATTTCTAAACTGAGAGTGTTTTAACCATTATGTGCGACCTATGTTTCTATCTGGTGTATTTCAGTGTAATCATGGTTTAAAAGAAGCATTTCCACCATCTGTCATTTCTGTCCTCAGTTACCACAGTCAAGTGCAGTTAATACTAAACATCGTTTCTATGGTAACAGAATATGTGCCTTTGTTTGCAGTATCGGCAGTGCAAAGCAAGTTTTTGAAAAGAGTGCATTTCTTACTGATTTAAACTACAAATAGTACATCATGACATTTTATTTTTTCATAATAACATAACAGAGTTTTGGTCATCTTATGTAATGCAAATTCTTTACTTTGTTTGAAGTAAAACTGTAATGATTTTGACCCAAATCCTATTGTAATACTGAAAAGCCTCTGCTGTTTATTCTGTGTGGCTCCATTCAAATCAATTACATTTTCATTTGTTCTTCAATCCCAGCACTTTGCTGATAAACATTCCCTGAAAGAAGAAACAGTGTATTTTATTTGAAAAGTTTCATTTAAAGCACTTTGCTACAAACATCTTGCAATAATCCAATTTGAGTTGTGAATTAACTCCGCATAATAATCTAACTTTGATGCAACACATTTAAGTAGTTTCTTCATCATTGTGTGATGTATATTGAGCTTTCAATGTTTATCCAAATCTGATTAGTGTATTGTGTTTCAGATATCAAACAATAACAAACATTTTGTTATACCCTCAGTTTAAGTGAATTCTATACTTTCCCTTTCGGAAAAAGGCTGCAGATGTCGTATCGCAGAAATAAATAAGAAAAATCCAATACATTACCATCAGAAGGAATTTAATCTCATTCTACTTTTGAACTGGAGTGCTTAAAACTTTGTTCAGCCTGGGGAATGGAATTGAGTAAATTAATCCTCTCCTGAGACCCACACACTTTAAATCATGCTAATACCTTTTGTCAACTGGATACCCATCAGAAAAGAGCCTGTGCTCTGCTCACTTCTAATACACCAAGAAACTGCTGAGTTTGACAATAGAGCAAGCTGTTCAGAAATGTTTTGATGATGTGATGTATTGAATTGCAATGTACTTTAGGGATATAAAAAACTGCAACACAGCTTCTTATTTTGTGCTTCTTATATATTAAGAAGTACATTAACAGTCCGATTTTTTTAGGGAGATTATACCAAAGGTCTGAAGTGATACTTAATCGCTGGTTAGACAGTGTCCTTATCGATAACTTATTTCTTTAGTTGTTCCCCTGGGCATCGCTTATCATCCTCCTGTGTAAGCAATTATGGGTTTTTCAACTTCTCAGTTGTGTATGTGCAGCGCTGCCGATCAATAGCCAATAAAGCCAGATCGATTGAGCTTACAGAGCGATCTAGTGCTCCCATGGTGTTGCTCGTATCATTAATGTGAGAAAACAGGAATACCTATTTATGGTATGGATGCACCCTAAAGCTTAGGGAGGCTATATTTATCCCTGGTAAGTTGACCAGTCGAAACATTCAGACTGACCTGAGAAATGATGGTGAAGGCGTTCATGGCCCCTAACACCTGAGCAAGGTACTGGATGTATGTACTGTAATTTGACTGTTTAAGCAGGAGCACCATACCTCTGCCATACCATACTGACCATTGCATGTATAAAAAATATGTGTAATGTGTATTTGTAAAGCGCTTTGAGCATCTGGAAAAGCGCTATAATAAATGTAAGGAATTATTATTTATGTGTTCTGTAATGACTGAGTACGACTTATGAATTTCTTGGCACATTTTTCAAGCATTTAAGTTGACAACGAGGGCTATTTGTGATTACACTGTATTGATTTTATTCCATGAGCATGGAGTCGAGATTTATACTTGGCAAGTAGTTAAGTAATTACTGTGGCAATTAAACTCAACTACCTAAAATCAATGACCCATCATGAGAAAGGTCATATGTCAGTGTATTAAATAAAGAAGTCTAAAAGGTTGAGTGGGACTTCAATATGCTAGATATAACATTTTAAAAATATCAATGGGATTAGTATTAATATTTTTTTTTGTTACTTGTTTAGAGGTTGCCTTTTGTTTATCTGCGGCATGTATAGTATATGGTGTACGAAAACACTTCTTAGCTTTTGAGATCTTGTTTATATGACCCAGATTGGTCAAAATGAGCAGATGTGGGCAGTCACATTAGGCTCATTATCATCAATGTTGGACCGTCTGCTAGTTCGGAGAGAAGCAAATAGTATTCATTTAGCCTATGTCCTGAACCTGGTCTCTGTGTTTTCTCTGCAGTACCTTGTACGCAATTCTGATAATCCTCATGATTCCATCATATGGTTCTGCTGAGAGACTATGAAAAACACATGATTGTGAACATACATACTTCCACACACAGGGATTGATTCACCCACCCACACACACACACACACACACACACACACACACACACACACACACACACACACACACACACACACACACACACACACACACACACACACACACTCTCTGCATCATACAAAGGTCTGCCTGTAGTCTCCCAATAATGGCAGATGGTCTCTTCTCTCTGACCATCTTCCTCTCTCTCTCTGTCTCTCTGTTGCTCACTCCACCAATCTATTTCCTGTCTTTCTCCCTTTATGTGTTCCTACCTTTGTCCATCTGTTGCTGTATTGCTCACTCTACCAATCACTTTGCTCTCTATCGCTGTTGCTCATGCCCTGGCTTTGTTGCTATTGTCTCGGCTGCTTTGGGTTTACTGGCAGGCCGCAAACCACTTCACGGCGTATACTGTCACCCGAAGTCCCCGGCCGGAAGTCCCCGGAGTTGGGGACTGGCTTCCGAGTAAATCGCCAGAACGCAGACACCTCCTCATCTCCACCGCTCCCATGTTTTCTTTTGTGTTGCCATACGTTGCTGCTAATGCTAATAATGCTAATGCGAGGATAATGAAATGGCGGCTCTACAAAACATTTCAGAGTTTTACGGGGTGTGGTTTGCAATCGCCCAGCCAATCAGAACTGTGGTACTTTTTTTCCCCAGGAAAGTACCTTTTCCCGTTTGAACGTGACATCAGGGGTACTAACGGAACTAAATGCGAAAAGTACGGGTGAAAAGTACTCGGTATGAACGTGTGTGTGTGTGTGTGTGTGTGTGTGTGTGTGTGTGTGTGTGTGTGTGTGTGTGTGTGTGTGTGTGTGTGTGTGTGTGTGTGTGTGTGTGTGTGTGTGTGTGTGTGTGTGTGTGTGTGTGTGTGTGTGTGTGTGTGTGTGTGTGTGTGTGTGTGTGTGTGTGTAATCGGGTTGACAGGCTTGGCACCAGTCCTTTGCCACCTTTTCTATATTTCTGATGTGAAGACTGATTCTTCTATAACTCTGTCTGTCTGTTTGAAGTAATACATGTTAAAAAGCTCCCCTAACCTCTCATTTTAATAGTAATAAATCATTAAAAATGCCCCACTTGACATGTAGATAATAACATTTTTGATAAATTACCAATTATTTATATCCACAGAGCAATTTCGACGTCACTTCAGTATACTTCAGACTTGAACAGTCTTCTACCCTATTTTACTGATTTCAAAACTCTCAGAGTAGAAATTACACAAGTGTTCCAAACCTACAAAAAACAGAGGCACAGCTGCAGAAAATACTTGAAAATGAGGTGTTAAATGCTGGGGCTGGGATTCACATTGCAGTAATGTCAAACTGCATTTTCCCTGCTCTCACATTTTTTCTCGTCACGCTTTCCCAAAATATAGCAAAAGGAGCGAACCAACCAGAATGGCTTGAAGCTAAGAAGAAAACAACTTTGGGGTTTCCTCTTTTCCTCTGCCACTTTATTTCCCATCAGCCTCTCTCTCTCTACTTATTCACCTTTCTCTTCTATTCCTCTGCTCTTTTTATCAACCACCCCCCCCATTCCTATTTTCTCCCTTTGTTGGCCCCTCCTTTCCCTCCCACCTGGCATCTTTTCTCTTGATCTCCCTCCTTTACTCTTTGTATCGCTCTGCCTATGAATCATTAATGCCTGCCATGTCATGATCTGTGTGGATGTGAGCTGCATTCAGAATGATTATTCCTTCTTACTGTGTTCACTTGTTCTCCCAATTGCTGCTGCACACAGGCAGCACGCTCCCGACTTCTAACACAGTTTATCATCAAATATTCACTAAAAAGCTCTAAGCTATTCACTAAGCCTTGCCTCAAGTGAACTATTTTAAATCTTACTTCAGCACATTATGCAACATCCTTGATTTCAGAATGGACTTTCCAATTAGAAATTATCACTTGTGTTATTTTCTTGATCATTGCAATTGTACATACAGCATCAGGTAAGCCTTGCAGCATATGCATTTCAAAATACCCGTTCAAGCACAACCAGTGTTGACTGAAAAATACAAATGTATACTTGAAGGTCCAAAGCACAAGCATATTAAACAGGAATGAACACCCTATAAACACCTACTTTAGTTCAATTCAGGCTTTGACTTCTTCCTCTTTTGGTACTGATTGTGAACATGGCCGTCCCATTTCAAGCAGTTTCTAACTAAAGAAATGCTGGATAAACAACAGCATCAAGTATGTGATCAAATCCCACCCCTCCCGTGACCCATGGTTTGTATGTATGTGTATTCAGAGCCAGTGAGCAACAGACTATCAAAATAATAATAATAATAAAAAAAAACAGTTGATGTGCGATTAAGGGATTGTCGGCATTAACTAATTAATGAATGCGTTTGCGCGAAAATAACGCCTTAACTTGCCAAGCTGTAGATAAAACACAACATTGCACTTCTAAAAAAAACGCGTGCTTCGAAACGTTAAAACTTTCTATTAAAAATGTAACTGTTTTTTGGATGAATATCACGTCTTTCCTCAACTGTTTCTCAGCTATCATTGGCCGTAGCTCCTCGACAGGTCCATTGTGTTTTCATGCAGTCAGTTGTATTTTAGGAGTGTTAATCTCGACAAGCTGTGATTTTGGGCAGAGCTGAAGGAGATTCTAATAGACAAATGTAATGTTATTATTAGGGATGCACGATATTGGTTTTTTGAAACTGATACCGATAACTTCCTGCTTCTCAAGACCGATACCGATAATAAAAAATGTTTTACGCCACTAATTATTTTAACGCGATTAACGCATGTGTATTTTTTTTCCTTGGCCGCCCCGTAGTTTCAGAGCGCATCGAGTTTAAAATACCATCTACAAGCTGATTCTGAAAGCCCCGCTCCTGCGGCCCGCTTGTGGCAGACCACACTTCCATGCTCACCGGCAGGCACCGACTGGCCATCGGGAGGACCGGGAGGGTGTGTGTATGTGTGGCCCGAGCGAGCGACAGAGAGACCTTACGTGCATTGTTGTTGTTAGCATCTGGTGCTAGCTAGCTGCGCTAACGGATATAAGGAACTGTTTAAATGAAAACAGAGGAGCGACATTTCGCCACAACTGCGCAGAGCACTTGACTTTATGCAGGCAGCCAGACAGTGGGACATTGTAGGAGAAGTCAGCACACTCAGCACGGATAGTGCGCAACATGATTGCAGCGTCCAGGCAGCTCCGGTTCGAGCATGCCTTGAGTTGCAAAACTGGCAAACTTCTTGCCTTTTTCAAAAGCCTCGTCGATAGATAAAAGCCCTGGTGCCTTTGCAGCTGGCTTTAGATTTGCCGCTAGTTTAGCAGCGCAGGCATCTTCGTACGCTTTTAACACACCATCGTAGCAATGGCGATGTTTCAGGTGACTGATCAGGTTGGAAGTATTACAGCTCGTTGCCTTTTTCCCTCCTCGTGGAACTTCTGCATTGCATTTGTTACAAATAGCAAGCAAACTTTCCAACTCTGAAACTTTGAAATAGTCCCATACCACAGACGACATGTTTGTTTACTGTCCTGGCTTCACGGCCGCACACCATTTACGTCACAGCCAGGCATGAGTTAGGGAGCGCTGGATTTGTGAAGAACTCCCCTCTTTCTAAACCACTAACACCACAGTACTGGCAAAACGGGAGGAGCCGAGTAAAAAACAAGCGCCCCTCATCCCAATACACCCACACCGCAGTATTTTTTTCTTTTTTTACCCAACAAATATATTGTATATTATCGGGGCTATTAATACTTGTATCGGATTTATCGGGATGACGTCATAATTCCTAATATAATAATTATCGTGCATCCCTAGTTATTATTAAGTTACGCGATTCCTCTCATGCTTGAGGAAATCAGCGGGCCCTATTAGTCCAAGAAAACAAGAGGAGACAGTATACATTCTTCCCCATCAAATTCCTGCTGGCTGTCATTTCTAATCTGTGCTAAACTTTTTTCCGTGAATATGGCATATAAAACACAAAAGGCAAAACTAGTAACAATAACACTTATTTTATAGATAAACAATGACATAATGCACATATGTTTGAATATGTATGATGCCTGTAAATGATATCTAGAATGCGTTTTGACTAAATGAAAACCCTAATGAATTATAACTTTAAATCGGCAGTTATTGTATATCATAAATGATACACAATCACTGCCGATTTAAAGTTATAATCATAAGTCATATGGCCTAATTCTTGAATTCTTGGTAACTAAGATGGACCAATATAAGCAATAATTTGCATGCAACAATATTCATGCAACTACTGTTTGGTGGTTTCATGCATGTCTATATTCAAATCAGCTGTTGCACACCCGAAGTCATACAGTATGCAGAGTCAGGTTGAGCTGCAGTCTTATATAAGAGCTTCAAACATCTAAGAAAACTCTGTGCTGCTCTGCCAGTATGAGTGGCTGGCTGGGGAGGAAAGACACATAATAAGGAGGAAAAAGGGGGGAGGGAGGGGGTATGAGACAGAGACAGGCAGAAAGGGACTAAAATAAGGTTAATCAAAGAAGAAGAGAATAGATCTAGGCAGAAAAGACAAAAGAGAAGATGAGGTATTATGAAGGTCTGCAGTATACTTCATTGTGTTATTACTGCAATAAAAAACAGATTAATTTAAGAAACAAGAAGACTGAAACAGGGAGGCTGTGGCGCAGTGCACTATTGCGTTGGTGTTCAGATCAGGGGGGCGCAGGTTCAAACCCCACTGCAGTCAGCATGTCGTTGTGTCCCTGGGCAAGACACTTCACCACTCGTTTATAGACATTAAACATGCTCTCTTTCTCGATAAATGATGCTCTGTGGCTTTATATGTCTTGTTTTTTCTGTCTATTACAGGGAAGCGAATGTTTCAATTTGCTCAATCAAGCCAGAATGTATTGGTACATTTGTAGGCATACTCTTCGAAACCCCCAATATCCTTTTCGTCGTTAACTTAAATTGAGGAGCTGCGCCAAGACAAAATTGAACATGTGCTTGTCTTTGCCATAGAAAAGGAAAGCAATGTTTACAGAAGTCCTTTCAGTGTCTGCAGATCCAGTAGATTTCACTTTACAGAAAAACTGATGGATTAACTGCTGCTCTACTGTTGACAGTGAACATCAGCAACTTTTCTAGCATCTACAAACACAATAAGAACGCAACATTGGTGAGAGTCATAAATAAGATGGATAGGGATCATGGGGGAATAAAGGAAGAGGACAGGAAAAGAGAGGAGAGGGGGACAAAAACCGAAAAAAGAGGTAGAAGGCCAGTTGGAAGAATGAATAAACAAGACAAAGTTTGTTGCTTTTGAATGTTACATGTTTTAATGTACTGGATGATAAATAACAGCTTTTAAAACTATTTGTATACCTTTAATATATATACTGTTTAATAATTACTTTCAATTATCTCATACTGTAGATGCTGCTCCTGTCAGTACGATAAACTCAAACTCACAATCACTTTTGCCAGCCATATGAAATAAAGTCGATGAGCAAATATACACAGTTTGAAAACCGTCAACTATGGAAAATTGAGATATCTGTAAACTATAACAACTCTACTGAGGAGGAGTCCATTAAGTGGAAGAACTTGAAAAACGAAGAAGAGGCCAGAGAGATGAAATATGTTGTGCAGTAAGGGATGTTAAGTAGGGGATGAAGTAGGTTGATGGGGGAAGAGGTGCAACAGAAGAATTGAGAAGTTGTAACAATCATTTTAAGAAATGTAAAAATAAACAGAATTCGATAAACCGAAGCCTGGTTAGTGTTGCCTGACTTGCCTTTAACTGTTAGCGCAGGTTAATCTCGCCCCCCTCCGATGTAAGAGTGACGTATGCGGTTCTTGCTTCTAGACCGAAACATTCTTAGTGTTTGAAACGAACCGGATTCCGGAGCTTAGAGACGGCTCCGCTGCGGTGTGAACAGGAAAAAAACGGTACTTTTCAGGCTCTAGCTCCGAACCGGCCCTGGAACCGTGTTGGTGTGAAAGCCCCATAATAGTTAGACCTAACACACTTAGCTATTTTATCTACCTCTGGAACAAGCTAAACTAGATATAAATAAATGTATTCTTCACTGTCGGGTCACTCATTACTGGATCAGCGAGATGCATGAGATAATGATAGGCTGTCAGGAGAGAGAGAGAGGGGGGAGAGAGAGAGGTAGAGAGGAAAAGAGAGTGCTTCCGCTCATTTCTCCCATGTTATCATCTAAAGTTAATGTAAACTTGAATAATGTACTTCATTTGAATGTAATAATTCTGTTGGTTGTTGTTTGTGGAAGTGCCAGTGAATAAGCCCCATTAACTGAGTTTTAAACATCACTTTAAATGGAAGATCCCCATAGCCCCCGCCCACTCGATCGGATCGGCGATCGGTATCAGCCGATACTGATTCCGGCGATCGGCCCCAAAATTGGCGATCGGGGACCTAGTGAACACTATTGATCAAAGAACACTGTGTCCTTTTTGCAGTAATAAAAAATCCATTGTCTCTTATACAGTACTTTCCATGTGAATAAACGGGAATGTATGGGAATAAACTGGGAATTTTCTAAATTGAAGTTTGGCTCTTCATAGGGAACTTAAATATAGTTGGGGAAAGTTATTTTAGCATAATCTAACTGACTAAAACAAACAGATGCCATTCAAGTACACTTGAATATCCATGCCATTCCTCAATCACATGCACATAGCACATTGCTTAAGGCCCTGTCACACTGTCCCGAAATTGACACCCGATGGACACACGATAAAGGAAATGTTCAAATTCGGCTCTGATCGTAGCAACATCGGGCCATTTGTGAGGGCATCTTAAGCCATCGTATGACCGCCGGTGGAGTTTCTCAGGCTCCGGCAGCAACTTCATGAGCGGCAACTTCGTAAGGCACTCGTGAGGGCATCTTGTCAAATCGTGTCATCTTCGTGTTATCATCGGTGCATTCACCCTCACTCTGATCGGGGGGAATGCCCGATGGCACCGATGATAACAAGATGCCCTCACGATGGCCTTACGAAAATTAACCTTCGCAAGGTCCTTCGGCAATTGTTTGGCATGCCAAAGATTTTGCCACCGCTCACGAAGTTGCTGCCGGAGCCTGAGAAACTCCCCGGCGGTCATACGATGGCTTAAGATGCCCTCACGAATGGCCCGATGTTGCTACGATCACAGCCGAATTTGAACATTTCCTTTATCGTGTGTCCATCGGGTTGTTTTGTTGCACAACACAATCATGTAAACATATTATGTAAATAACCCAATTTGTGTTACTGTGAAACTAAAAAGGATATAATATATTATTTTGAAGGAGAGTTGACAGGAAGTTGTTGTTGCTATGGAAACAACATTACAGAGATCGTCATGTTAAAACGTAATATTTTCTACATATAAAGACGGAGAAAGTAAAGAACAAAGTCTGAAAATATCAGTACAGTATCATTGTGTAGTGACAGTGTTTTGACAGAGCCTGAGAAACTCCACCGGCGGTCATACGATGGCTTAGGATGCCCACACGAATGGCCCGATGTTGCTACGATCAGAGCCGAATTTGAACATTTCCTTTATCGTGTGTCCATCGGGTGTCAATTTCGAGACAGTGTGACAGGGCCTTTACTGCATGGCTATTGAGACCACACCCCCTACAGGCACTGTGCGTTCCTCCATCACATGCACAGATGATTTCTAGAAGTATTTAACTCAAAATTCATGTTTTTGTTCCTCAATGAAACAAGTGATTGTTCAATACATTTATTAAAACTTATTCTGCTCTACTTACAAATAAATCTGTTGAAATGTCATGTTTTTTAATTGTATCATTTTGCATGGATGACAAAACAACATGTTTATATTTATGCTTGGATATGATACAATTCGATGACATTACCCTCAATTCCCAGTTAGTTGAAGTTCCCATAAATTCCCATTATTCCCATGGACTTACCGGAAATGTTCCGCCCCTTTGCAACCCTACTCGTCCCCTGCTTCAGCTTCGACATCAGGATACATTTATTTATTATCCTTGCAAGAATAGAAGTAGGGCTGCATGGGACAAATAGTTCCCAAAACAGTGTCCTTCACATGCTGATATACGTACATGAGGGTGTTACACAGTCACAAGATGCAGGAATACTGGTTCACAGCAGTTTTCAATGTTTAGTTCAAATTAGCTAAGGCCCACGTAACAATAAACATGAGTCATATGTCTCCATAGAGGCTTAATCGTCATGTTAATCGTTGTCACATGCCTACTGTATATGCCTAAAACAAGGTTCAAGGCTTGTATTGGTCATACAAACAAAGCTATAGTAGTTATGTCAATGAACATCTTAGGTCACAGGCTCCTCCAACAGTGTGTCCTGACGCTCTTCTAGGTTATCATACATCCTGTTACAGTACGTACACAGCTAAGTATGGCCTTTGTTATCATGTGCTACTTTAATTTTGGAAGAGTACATTCAGTATTTTCCCAAAGCATGTACATTGACTAATATACTTCCTGACTCATCAGTTATGTAAGAACCTTTAGTATTTATATTATTCTTCAAATAAGGAGCAGTATTGTGTGTCCCTCAGTGTTCATGATTTTAACAGCCCTTTGGTGAAAAGTCAGCTGAATGCAGAAAAACAGCAGTGTTGGTAGCATTTTAAGGAGCCATTTGCACATGTTTAAGTGTGCATCTGTCTGCCCAATTAAGCAGCTTTTTTTGCCTCCACTCTGGTCTTAAGGCATACTTTGTTGTCAAACTTCTTATAATCCCTTTAAGGCTGCATATCATGACAACAGCTGACCAGAAATCTCTCCCTCGCTCCCTCTGCAGCTTCTTCTTTGATCCCCTCATGTTGCTCACATTCCTTTTCACATCCTCCTGTGTAAGCACTCGCTTGCACACACAAAAACCTTTCCTTTTCCGCTGCATGAATCACTTGCCATTTCCTTACACTTTTCACATAATAACAGCACTTTGTGTTGTTTATTTTTTATTTTATTGTTATTCATATCTCCTGCGTGGACAATTAACGTTCGGGCAGTTGTGAACTTTCTTGACACAGGAACTGAACCATCTACAACACCATTATTTATTAATTGGCTGCTACCATGACCTTTTGTTGCATTTGAAAATAAATTGCCATGTCGCAAACTGAACATTTTCTTTACACTCTTATGTAAATTAGTGTCCATGCAGAAAGGGAGACGCATCCCAGTATACAGTATAATCCATAATTTATAGCGGAGCAGTTCTTTTGCACTCTTTTTTTGTTTAGTATGACAACAACTCTATTAAAAAGTTACATTTGAACACTTAATTCCTTTAACCTCTCATTTAAGCTGGAAGCAAAGAAAGCTATAAGACAGAATAGCTTAATTCACTATTTACATTATGAATGTAACTGCTGACTATTTTTTTCTAGTAATTGACAGATCTTTCATTCTATGGAATGTCTGCAAATTGTTAAATCACACTTAAAAATACTAACACTAGAAAATGCTTTTTTCTCAGATAAACAGTCATTACAACCTACATTTTGAATGCACTTTACGTTGCTGAAGAAATGGAAAACTTTTCCTCCATCTGAATTGAGTTGAAACTATTTTGCTGCCGTGGCCAAAGGCAAATTCCAAAACTGATGGAACAAATAGGATTGTGGCTGCCCTCAGCTGCTCTGCTTCAGAGAGATGTTTTATAACTACACTTTTGTCACCAGCAACATTTTTCTTTCTTCTCTTACTCATCCTTGATCAAAGTTCATATCCCAGTCTATATGTTCTAACACAGCACAATTATGATTCCGACTCATCGCCTGTTTCTGCTCACTCACCCTGCCACTAAAAAGGCTAATGTAAGTTCCATCTCCTAGAATTCACTTTTGCTGCAGTTACTTTTCTCCTTCCTGAGGGTGAACCGCTCCGTCCTTTCTAAAGTTTTCTTTCAAAGATTAATTATTACAGTTTTATTTTTATTTTTATATGAAGAACAACCATGCTGTTAAAAATAATGTTCTTCATCAACCTTTGAAACTGAAACTATTACTGCATTGTTGAAAGCTTTACAGAATTGATCTTTAATAGGTACATCCAGTCACTTAACAGGCAACTTCAGCCCAGCCCAAATCTAGGATATCTCAACGTTTTTACTAAGGATCTTCGGAGTGTACAGTTTCAACACAGATGGTTTACTACCACTTTAATGTGTCACACATAGTAATGTCGCAGTGATTTCTAAATGAGAAAATCTACAGATAGCATTTTTAATGTGATATTAACATGTGCTGCATCCCAATGAGTTTGGATTTTACTCTCCCTTGCATTTCATCTTTCTCCTTTCCACCTCCCTAAAATATTCTTATTATTTTCATTTCCCTGTCTCTTCTCTCTGTTCAATGTCCTACATGCTAATGCTGTTTTGTGTTTGCTAACCAAATGACAAAGTGACAATAAGTGAGTTTTTAAAGTTAGTAGAAATCTATAATTTTTATTTTTAGATTAACTCACAATGCATAAGTATTGTCTTGCCCTTATCTGTGGATGGGAGAATAATGATATTATAACAACCTCTTTAGCGATAGTCTTTTGTTCAAAGCTGGTAAACGGGTAGGGTCTGATCATTTTGCAGCAATGTGTGTATACCCATTGTTCTTAATCCAGGATGGGTCCGGCCATCTTTATATGGAATTGTTTTGACAACATTGCCTGCAACTAACACTTTATGTGTACTTACAATATCTGACCTCAATGAGAGACTTTGGCCAGGATGCACAGAATGATTTTCTATTATATTATAATGTTATAAATAATATTAAGGGCTGTAACTGAAAAATTCCCTGCGCAATTTTCTAGAACCCAAGGCAATGACTTTAGGGAGACTTTTTTTGTTTGACCAAAGGTCCAAATCTTAAAGCTATTCAGTTTATTATAGTCATAGAGAAGATAGGCAAGGCATTCAGCATGCATCCCTACCACCTTTATGACACAATGTGTTTCAAATACAGTGGCTTTTCAATAGAAACCTACCAAACACCCACACACACATACATACACATGCACACACTATTCAAATCAGCTCCAGTTGATTAAACCCGCCACATCAGACCTGTCTAAAAAGGGAGAGGTTGAAGGGAGTAAAACAACAGTGAAACATTATCAAGGAGAGAGAGAAAGAACAATATGACAAGCTGTCTTTCACATCGATTAAGTGAGTGATGAGATCAGAGGGGCACAAACACCCACGCTCCTGCTTTAAACCTTGCAGGTATTTGCTACAATTTGAATAATTATGGAGTGAATAGCCAAGGTTGAAACACTTAATGAGACCAGAGGATTGCAGTGTTTGTGGATACAACAGAACTCAGTGTCAGTCACAAGTCATTAATAATAAAGCAGTACTGTGCATCAAATGTAATAGTAAAACAACCAAATTATGAGTTTAATCATGTGAATCACATTCAGCCAGCCATATTTGGACAAAACCCGACCTCCATTCTATGGGAGATTGGACAAATTGGTTATCGTTTGTTGTTTTTTGGGGGAATTTGTGACTATTTAAATGGTCAAATTAAATGAGAGTGAGAGAGACAAAAAAAACATTCATAGAGTTTACATATTTTCACTTCAAACTCTGAATTAAGATTTTATTTCCACCTAACCAGAAGTGGCTGTTGTTGAAATTGTGGAAAAGCACATGTCTCCTGATCTGTCTTTCATGTCAATACAGAAAAACATACTCTCACAGGCAGGAATGCAGGAACATTGAATAAGGAATATTAGCTTTGGTGGTCCCCATTGTTTGTGAAGCCAATATGTAGTTCCATGGTGCCAGTCTTGGGACACATTTATCATCTGTATCTCTAGCTTTGTCATTGCTTGTTTTTTTCTTTTTTTTCCTCAAAATGGCTACAATCCTAAAAAGAGTTTGGGAATATGTCCAATGTTGATGTGTGTGTCCTTTTCTTTTAGTTGCTATAATCCTTCGGGGTCATATGTCAACATAATGGAAATGAAAATAATTTGAAATAGTTTTAATCTTTCAGTAGGAGACCTGTATGGGTTGGTGGTCAAGCCCAAACAGGCTGACTAAGACTTAAACAGGAGACAGTAGGGAAGATTAACCAGCAAATCTGAGGGCAGATACAAAGTGCACTGACATTTGATAACAAATACGTTTTACATGAATGATATAACATTAAAGTTATCTTTGGTCTTCTATAGAGGATTGACTTTGGATTTAAACAAAAACAGTGAAACAGACTTCAGACTGAAAGTCAAAATGAACAAGTAAACATGTTGATGTTCACATACATAACTTTTCTTATGAAGCAACGTTTTGTTGAGAAATATTCTTATAACAATTAAGTGTTCATCTTTTCTATAATAGTCAGAAAGTTAAAATGTCCTTAATATCAGCTTAAACATAAATAACACCATTACACTATTTGATCGCTCATCTGCCCACATGCATACCAATAACTCTACTTATATCAATGCTTCTCCTTCAAACTAGAACACAATTAGCAAAGAGGTTTATATTACTGTCTTTCACATATTTGATTGGCCTGTGTTGAGCATTCTGACACTGCAGCCAAAGTTAGCTTCAATATGCTTGTACGTATATATTATACTTGTACCGCAGCTGGTCTTTCAGCGATGATATCGTGGAAGATGCATAAAAAACAATACATGCTTGTACCAATAACAACAAAAACAACTCCTACCACTTTTACATCAGCCCCTGTCACTTTCATTTCACTTTGGCACTGGGAGCCTACGCATTAAAGTGCCTGCAATCATTGCAATCTAGTTCTATGCATGCATAAACACCTTATATCTTAAGCAACAAGTTACACCCTCACATTTATGGGCTCACTCTATTTCTGTCTATTTGTCTGGGCTGTTTTTAAAGCTTCAACTTGTTTTTGACCTATTCCTGAACGTGTCTGAGACAATAAATTGAGCCTTCAGGGCATTTTCCACCATTCTGCTGTGCTGCTTCTTGTCCATATTTGACTAAGGGGATTCGGTAATGGCTTCTCCCCGTGTCCCAGAACCAAATACAGTTTCCAGCAGCGGCTTGCACATAGCATGACTGGGTATACAACCGAGACGCCGTTATGGCCTTAACACAATGCTATTATCGCTGTAACACAGTGCTAATGCACTTTCTTGCTTGTTCTCTTTCTCTCTCTCTTTCTCTCTCTTTCTCTTTCTCTCTCTCTCGACTCACTCAAAAACTAGACACACACACACACACACACACACACACAAACACACTCACTAAAACACTGAAGCTATGTCTCTCTGGAAACTAATGGGTTGTGCTCCTAGAAAGACACAGATACTTAAGAGGTGGTTAGGGGCTGAACGCAGATGGCATGCGTGTCTACAAAATAAAGAGAGAAATACATATGCAATCGCTGTTGTTTGTTTGTGTGTTTGCTTTGTGTACCTTAACTGTTTACAAGTGTTAATGGCTACTTGCATTTTGGTTTGTGTGTGTGGCTTAATGTCTGTCCACACAACTCTGTGATCCTAAACCCACAAACAGAGACACATCACTTTTTAATTGTCATTTTTCTGTTTGTGTGTGTGCAGAAGTGTGCTCATGTCCTAAGCTATTTTCCCTACCGAGTGTGTGTTTTCCATGTAAATACATAGTTATGCATTTTGGCATGAAATGCACGTATGACTCCAGACAAACATCAGGCCCAGTCATCCATCCCTTTCAAACACTGGGCTGAGGGCAGCATGGGACTATCACTAGAGATGATAAAGCAGATATACACGCAGGCAGACACAATAACATATTTGTATTATATATATTTTTAACTTTTACACAAACACACAGGGGTGTCATATTAAATATGCAGTATATCCCTATTCCACAGTTTGTATTAATGTAAAAGGACTTGTGTGTGCATTTAAAGTTTAAATGGAGAACTGTCTGGGGCCATGCAGTGGGACCAGTAGTATAGCCCTGGACCTCTCTGTCTACTATGATGACTCCACATATTCCTCTTCATCACTGGTTAAAAGAGCAAGAAGAGGGTGACAGGAGAAAGTGGTGAAAAACAAATCGGAGTGAGAGTTGTTTTGGCCATCATCTCATCGGTGCTTGAACAAATCGCTCTGCATTAACCCAGCCCTGGGCAATGTACAGTATGTCCTTGTAGACCGGTAATTCAGTGATGGGGATCTAATTTGCATGTTGCTGCTGCCATCTGTTTGCACTCTGTATGTGCATTATGATACAAATTTAACATAAAATGTGGTTGCTTGGGAACTTGAGCAAATTTAACTGACTGTTTCATTGCTAATCTTGTTCGTTGCACTGAACATTTGGCCTTCTAACAGAATAATTTGGCTCTTGTGGCTCACTTCCCACTATAGGGCCTGTGGTTCATTGAGTTTTTATATTCTCCCCATGTTCACGTGGCTTCCCTCTGGATGATCCAGATTCCAAACAGAGTCTAAATACATGAGAGTGAGGTGAATTGGAGAAAATGAATGCCCGTAGGTGTGACTCATGAGCACTTTTCTGTCCACTGATGTTACCGGTGACAGATGACAGGCACCCTGTCCTGGGTCGCATTTGTGTCTTCGACTCAGTGCATGCTTGAATACACCCTAAATCCTTGTGACACTGAATAAGAAAAACCAAGTAAACAAAACATAATTCATGTAGAACACTTGGTTCTTCGTGCTTATTTAATGAATCCATACATATGTTTGCGCTTTGGTATAGTTTCAGTCCCTAAATGTATTTATGTTAGTGAAATCTAGACCAAGGACTCAGGATAAAATATCATGGTACTCTAAGCCAATCTTACCAGAAAATGAAGAGATAAAACAGCTGCTAGTCGACCGGATTCAGTGTTAAAGACCAACTGTCACCTACTGAGGAGGAAATAACCATGGTTTGTCTTGGATATATGTGTGTGTGCATGGAGAAAATGAGCAGAAGCAATAATGCATCCTTGTGCAATGTGGATATTAGTTTGGGATGCATAATCACTACTACCTGCCTGGAAAGAGAGAGAGACTTAAATGGAAAAGACACATAGATTGTTCCGGGCGGCAGGGATTCACGCACAATACCATTTGCCTTCAACTAATGCTCAATTTCCTGGAAGACATTGACAGTTTTTGTCTTGGTAAATAAGAGTGGACGATGAGAGGACTACTATGACATTGAGCTGGAATGACAGAGAGAGAGGACATTAGGGAAGGAGTGGGTGGTTGACATAATAAGAGAGATACAGATAGATCAAATACTATAGAATCTGTGCTAGACTGCTTAATAATCTAGTTTATTACTGTGCAATAAGGCATCATGCTATAATCTAGTCTAGCAGTGTATTATTGTCTACTGTAGAGTATTACAGTGCATGGTATGGCAACTGGTGTTCAAATGCATATACAAAAGGCAAGATAATTCAGCACGAAGAAGCACAACCTTACATTGTAAGTGTAACATCCCGTCATGTCTGCTAAATTGTTCATGTCATGTGAATCAGGTTCATGTTATTGTTTCACGTTTAGTTCATAGCCCAGGTTAGATTTATGTTTAGTCAAGTATTTTTGTTCACCTGTCTAGTCCTGTCATTGCACTTCCTGTTTTATTTTGTACTTACCTCTGGTCTCTCATTTCAGGTCCCCTTACTTCCTCCCTTTGTGTGTTTTCCCGCCATCGTCAGTGTCTGCCCCGTCCCTGATTGTTTCCACCTGTTCCCCCTTACCTCATGTATAAATAGTCCTGTCTCCCTTTGTCCTGTGCCAGTTCGTCTTGTGCCTTGTGCCATTTAGAGAGCCAGCTTGTCTCACCAAGAGATGATTGTATTTTGTGACCATAGTCAAGTGTATTTAGTTTGTAATTTGCTTTGCTACGTTTTGCCTCTTAGGAGTGATTTTTTGTATGAACTTTATACTTTTCCAAAGTAAAGACTTTTTTGAACAAACTTTCTTTTGAGTCGTGCGTTTGAGTCCAAGTGTCTGTAAGGTTCCTAACAGTAAGTTACAGACGTCTCTTTCCCAATGTAAATCAATGGGAAAATGTTGGCCCAAATGACGTCACAGACTGAGAAGAAAGTGTAGAACCACTGTTTGGCAACTACCAAAATGTTTCTTAATGCCAGGTCGCTTCCTGGTGGCTTGCTGGGAGAGTGCAAGGGCGGCTAAGTTACCAGCTAATGCCAGCGATAGCTACCTCACTTGGTTTGGAAGATGTGTCTGTAACTGTGATTTGAATAGGAATGCTAATCGTGGATTGCAAATAGTGTTAATTTCGTTGACTAAAACTATGGCGAAATATGTTTGTTAACGACCTTTTCTTCCATGACTAAAATGAGACGATGACGAGACGGCACCGACGGCAGGAAACAAAAACTCGGAAGACTCGGATTTAACTAACCTTAGGGTGAATTCAAACCTCAGTTCTCTGGTGCGCACCAGACCACAGTTTGTTACATTGTTTCATTTTTCAGAAGGTTCGGTTTGCGTTCACACCATAGACTGTATATATAAATGGACGTAGGGTCCGTGACGTCACACATAAGATTCTGCAGAGTTGTCGAGAAGCCCTTAGTAGGCGGAGTCGGCTACTAACGGCTCGACAGTGACGTCAGAGTTCAACTCCCGCCTGTTCCAGCCTGCTCCAAATAAGGGCAAAGAGGAGGAGCCGAGGCGGGACCTGCTGCCACCGAGCTGGAAGCTCCAGAGCTAGCTGAAGCTACGAAGCTAAGCTAACATGCTACCCATCTGCACACTGCCGTCGCATTTTACATTTCTAAGGTAAGCGGACATGAAACTATTCAGCAAAACTATAAATAATAATTTAAGTTATTGAGTTTTTAGCTTAATACTTCTGAATCTAAAAACCCCTTAACGTTTGTATGCAATTGTGCTAAATGCAACACTGGAATCAAGCAAATATTAATATGTTTGCATGACATTAGTTATTTATATTTTGATATCACTTAACTACTGTATACGTTTAATACATTTAAGTCAAGCTAAGGTACATGTGATGGTAGCTAGTTAGTGCTCTTACCTATGAGGCCTCCTCCAAACAGCATAATAACCAGACTATATTATTAAAACTAAGTACCAGTTCTAGATCCTTGACTTTAGACAAACAATTCAAAAGACAACATTTATTTAAAGACCAATCTTTATTTGAATGTGCCTCTTAACCTGAGATATTAGTTATACAGTAATAGTATTGACAATCTAAAAAAACTGAGCAACTCAACAGTCAACTTTATATTTCTTATTGTCCAAAGCATTTATTATTTTCATTTTTCCCCTCTCATATTTAGTGTGGACGGATTGAGACAGCATGGTGTCCAGAGAGCTGGAGAGACTTCAGGGAGAAACCTCCGTGTGATGAACATCCTGTCTGTTGGTTTGGAGAGGACTGAGGGTATTTCCTCTGTGAGGAGGACCAGGCCTGATGGAGGAGCCAATGCTGGACATGTGCGCTTAAGACCTTCCTTTTTGATAAAGCTTATAGTTAGGGCTGATTAGATTCAGCCCCTAGTTTTGCTGATATAGGCTTAGTTTGTCGGGGGACATCTTACTTCTTCCTTCTCTCTGTCTATACCTGTGTACTCTCATGTTCCGATTAACCCAGCTTCCCCACATTTCTTTCTTTTTGGTGTCTATATACGCCGGGATCCGGAGTCATGGATGATCCTGCGGTCCTGTGTCCTGGATCGCGAGTCGTGGCTGTGGTCCTGGATCATCGGTCCTGGATGGATATCCTCGTGGATTCATCTTCCTATTATACACACATGCATTTCCAAACATTTGGACTACCTATGTTGCAAATGTATTATCTTTTCAATTTACACACGGCATCTATTGCACGTCTGTCCGTCCTGGGAGAGGGATCCCTCCTCTGTTGCTCTCCCCGAGGTTTCTCCCATTTTTCCCTTTAAACTGTGGGTTTTCTCCGGAAGTTTTTGCTTGTACGATGTGAGGGTCTAAGGACAGAGGGTGTCGTATTGTCATACTGATATTCTGTACACACTGTGAAGACCACTGAGACAAATGTAACATTTGTGATTTTGGGCTATATAAATAAACATTTATTGATTGATTGATTGATTGATTGATTGATTGATTGATATAGCTGATACCAATTGCACAGGCCTAGTCTGTCACTTTATTTGACTAAATGTGTTTATTTATACATTTAATAGGTTTACACCTTCTGTCCATATGTGCTTTTTATTTAAAACATGTTTGATTAAGTTGTGGTTCACATTTCAATACATTGTATTTGTATTTGCACACCTTTCGTCCATTATTCTTACTGAAAATGTTAATAACGTTAATAACGCGTTAACGCAAAAAAAAATTAATGCCACTAATTATTTTAACGCGATTAACGCGTGTGTATTTTTTTTCCTCGGCCGCCCCGTAGTTTCAAAGCGCATCGAGTTTAAAATACCATCTACAAGCTGATGCTGACAGCCCCGCTCCTGCCGCCCGCTTGTGGCAGACCACACTTCCACGCTCACCGGCAGGCACCGACTGGCCATCGGGAGGACCGGGAGAGTGTGTGTATGTGTGGCCCGAGCGAGCGAGAGAGAGAGACCTTACGTGCATTACCGTACCGCAGTGTGAACGCGGCTATTGTTGTTGTTAGCATCTGGTGCTAGCTAGCTGCGCTAACGGATATAAGGAGCTGTTTAAATGAAAACCGAGAAGCGCCCTATCCACACAACTGCGCCGAGCACTTGACTTTATGCAGGCAGCCAGACAGCGGAACATTGTACGAGAAGTCAGCACACTCATGATTGCAGCAACATGATTGCAGCGTCCAGGCAGCTCCCGTTCGAGCATATGCCTTGAGTTGCACATAGCTCCAACGATCACACACACACACACACACACACACACACACACACACCATTTTTATTGTATGAGAGAGGTTCCAGGTTGAATTGAGGCAAATATTTGTAATGTTCAGAGGTTGTTGTGTTTAATATTCATGAGAATATGTGTCATTGTTCAAATGATAATAAACATTAGCATAAAGCATATTTGTCCACTCATATGTTGATAAGAGTATTAAAAACTTGAAAAATATTCCTCTAAGGTACATTTAGAACAGATAAAAAATGTGCGATTAATTTGCGATTAATCGCGATTAACTATGGACAATCATGCGATTAATCGCGATTAAATATTTTAATCGACTGACAGCCCTATATAAAATATAAAATAGAGTACAAAAATAAAAGTCGGAGATAGCAATAAAAATGGCAGCACTCCAGGTGTACCGTGCTCAAAGTTTATTGGAAGGCATGCCGAAAGAAGAGGGTCTTAAGGCCGGTTTTGAAGACCTCGGTGGAAGGGGCAGATCTCAGCTGATCTGGGAGGGAGTTCCAGAGGCGCGGGGCGAATGAGCAGAAGGCTCGGTCTCCCATTGTTCGGAGACGTGTGCGGGGGATGTAAAGAAGAGGAGCGTGGCTGGAGTGGAGAGAGCGGGTAGATGTCTGGGTATGAATGAGGTCACAGAGGTATTTTGGGCTTTGTCCATTCAGGGCTCTGTACGTGAGGAGCAGAACCTTAAACTGGATCCTGTAGTGGACTGGGAGCCAGTGTAGTTTTGCAAGTATGGGGGTTATGTGTGCGGACCTTTTTGTACCAGTGAGAACTCTGGCTGTGCTGTTCTGGACAAGTTGCAAGCGGTTGCTGTATTTGGCTGGGAGACCGGAGAGGAGTGCATTGCAATAGTCTAGTCTTGAGAAGACGAGTGCATGAACCAGTTTTTTGATGTCATCAGTTGAGAGTGAGGGCTTCAGTCGGGAAATGTTTTTCAGGTGAAAGAAGGAGGTCTTGGTGGTATGTTTGATGTGGGCTTGGAAAGACAGAGTGGGGTCAAACCTTACACCGAGGTTGGTGACAACGGAGGAGAGAGGAATGAGCTGACCATCAAGGGAGGGGCTGATGTTGGCGGCATTGGCAAGCTGGTTGGTGGTGCCTATCAGGATTGCCTCCGTCTTGCTGCTGTTGAGCTGAAGGTAGTTGGTGGTCATCCAGGAGCGGATGTCTTCCATGCAGGTGTTTAGTGTTTGGATAGTGGTGGTATTGGGTTGTGTGTTGATGTAGACCTGAGTCTCGTCGGCATAGCAGTGGAAGTTGATGTTATGTTGTCTGATGATATGACCCAGAGGTAATAGATAGATTAAAAACAGGATCGGCCCCAGCACTGAGCCCTGTGGGACCCCACATGTCACTGCGGTGTCGTCAGACCTGGAACCCCCCAAAGACACGTGGTACTTCCGGTTGGTGAGGTAGCTTGAGAACCACTTCAGAGCCGTGTCCGTCACCCTGTTGTAGGTCTCGAGGCGGTGGAGGAGGATGGTATGGTCGAAAGCCGCACTCAGGTCAAGAAGGACCAGGATGCTGGGTGACCCAGAGTCGGCTGCCATCAGTAGGTCGTTGGCTACTTTTATTAGGGCTGTTTCTGTACTGTGTGCAGGGCGGAAACCTGATTGGAAGGTATCATACATGTCATTGTCAGACAGATGAGACTGGAGCTGTGCGGCCACGACCTTCTCAAGTACTTTGGCAAGGAACAGGAGGTTGGAGATAGGTCTGTAGTTGGAGAGGAGTTCTCGGTCGATATTTGTTTTTTTTTAAAGTGGGGTGACAACTGCTGTTTTGAAATGGACAGGCACCTCACCAGTCTGTAGTGACTTGTTGATGAGTGTTGTCAGGAAATTAACCAGGGTTGGCGAACAGGCTTTTAGCAGCGGGGTGGGTATGGGGTCGAGGGAGCAGCTGGTAGGCTTTGATTTGCCTATGATGGCTAGCAGTGCAGATGACGTCACCTCGTAGAAGCTGCATAGGGTGATTCCGTTGATGAAGGGAGAGCAGGTGGGTGGGGTCCAAGCTACTGTTGAGGCTGTAATGGTTGCTCTGATATCTGCAATCTTGTTTTTAAAGAAAGCAGAGTTCTGGAGAGGCAGCTGGGGGGCCTGTGTTAGTGGAGTTGAGAAGGCGGTTGATAGTGGAGAATAAGGTTCTAGGATTGCTTTTGCCGTTGTCTATTATTGACGAGTAGTATGCAGAGCGGGCGTTTTTTAGAGCAGTAGCATAGGCACTTTGGTGTTCTCTGAAGGCCAGTAGGTGGACGGCGAGAGCCTGCTTCCTCCATAGTCTCTCCAGCTGTTGACCGCAGGTTTTCATGCGGCAGAGGGCGTCCATGAACCAGGGAGAGGACCGTTGGAAAGTGGCTTTCCTCTTTTTTTCCGGAGCCAGGATGTTGAGCGTGGTGGTCATGGTGTCGTTGTAGAGCTCAATCATGTCGTCGGGGCAAAGCGAACGGAGGTCAGTTGAAAGGTTTGCTGTTATGGTTTTGAGAAAAAGTGGAGTGTCCAAATTATTGATGTTTCGGTACTTCATGACTCTCTCAGTAGGGGGTGGCTGGTTGGAGGATGGGATTGTCAGCATTAGGGAGATAGCCTTATGGTCAGACACTCCAAGATCAGAGATGTTTAGGTCTGATGCAGGTATGTTTCTGGTGATGATGAGGTCAAGTGTGTGACCATGATTGTGGGTGGACCCATGTACATGTTGTGTCAGATTTAGTGAGTCGAGGTAGGACAGGAAGTCGGCAGCCATGGAGCATTTGGGGGAGTCCACTTGTATAGGTGATGAAGTTAAAACATTCTGGGATGAAAGTTGAGTTGGATTTTGGAGGATGGTAGACTAGTACAACTAGTATAACTGTCAGAGATTTGGGTGGAAAACATTTAAAAGCAAGGCAATCAAGGGACTGAGTATGGGGAATAGTCAGTGGTTGGAGAATAATAGTTTTTTTGTGCAGAACAGCAATGCCGTACACAAACTTTCGCCGTGAGCTTCTGTGGATGTAACCCGGGCAAGATATGAAATCATGTCCTTTTTTGGCCACAGAATGTCCAGGAAATTCATGACAGTTGTAGGTGAGGAGTTTCGAGGATATGTTGTGTTTTATTTTCATGCCAATGAAGACCAGGCGGCCCAGCCGGGGAGCCAGGTGCGGGCTAGCTGGCTAGCTGGCTAAGAAGCAGCGGACCAGGCAGAGGCTATTCAACCCGGGACAGCGAGGCTGGACTGTCCAGGAAGTCCCCAGGAGATGCTTGGTGGAGGCAGGGGAAACCAACAGTGTCTCAGAGGTTGAAGAACTGGACATAAAATCCACGGAGGCGATGACCGTAGGTGGCTAGCTACAGCGTAGCAGGTATGGCAACCCAGTCTCACGGCATTTCGTGTTCACCAACACGCATTTTAATCTTTTGATTCGTGTTCACCATCACTATTTGCCCCTTGTATTTGTGTTGCACAGCACGATTTTAAAAGCAATGTATTTCTACTGGTAACGTGTTTCGTGCCTGCAGGCTGCAACACGTCTTTTTCTCCGGTCGGGTCGTGGAAGACCGGAAGCTGTGTGGTTCATAAAAACATGTTCTTACTCAATATCAAGCTCGGCTTGCTGACGGCCCGCTATTTTTAAACGTCATCATTTCAGTTGCGCTGACAGGTGACAGAGGTCCACAGTTTCCCCGCAGCAAGGTTTCCCCGCAGCGAGGCCCCCCCCCCGTTGACAGTTCACGAGCGTGCCCCCTCGACTTCATCCACCACATCACAGTCATCAATTAAGGACGCGCTTTACAGTGCAACGGCATACTCAACTAGCTCGCAAAGACACAAATATATAACAGATGCCATCACATTCTACATAGCTAAAGACATGTGCCCAGTTAGCAACCAGGGGTTTAAGCAACTGGTTAACACTATGGACAACTGGTTAACACTATGGACAACTGGTTAACACTATATGGACAAGCGTTACGCGATGCCCTCTCGCCATCATTTCACCAGATCTGCACTGCCTGCCCTATATAACAAATGCCATGGGGAAGTTGAAAAAGATGTGGCTTCAGCTGAATACTTTGCAGTTATTATACTTAAAGTTCAGGGTAATCAACTCTTCAAAAGATACTGTTCAAATTTTTATAATTTTTTTTTAAAGTTCAATAAATGGATGTCAATGAATAATCGTATAATTTAATAATTGTGATATCAATATTGACCACAAATAATCGTGATTATGATTTTTTCCATAATCGAGCAGCCCTAGTTACTATAGAACTATTTTTCTCCTATTACAAGTAGTGTTCATTTTGTCAGCTATTTTTTTATTTATTCGTAGTGCTGTGTCGAATGCCCTTTTTAGTTTTAGTCATATTTAGTCTCCTTCATCCTATTTTTATTGTCTGAGCATTTTAGTCGTATTTTAGTCAAAGAAAACTAAATATTTTAGTCCACTTTTGTCAATGGCAACTGATGACATGTGAGTCTTTTTTAAGTCATCAGATTAGAACATTTCAGTCAAACTAGTCTAGTTTAGCCAAAACCAATAATTTGTCATTTTAGTCAAACTTATTTCACAATAAGATTATATAATAATAATAATAATAATAATAATAATAATAATAATAATAATAATAATTCCATATATTTATCATAGCGCTTTTCCAGATGCTCAAAGCGCTTCACAAATACACATTACACATACATGCAATGGTCATGTACTGTGGACAATACCCACAGGAGCAAGTTCAGGTGAAGTGTCTTGCCCAAGGACACAACGGCTTATATATTATCCTTATTTGATAAACAACACAGGTTGAATGATTAAGAATGCAGCTTTGCAGAGAGTATCTGGTCAGGTTTGTGGTGCTTTTTTTCTCAGCCTCAGTGTAGCGAAAATGGGCCCAAATATCGCCTCGTTTCTTTCTCCCAGGCAAGGGCGCCGGAAGCGGGGGGGCCAGGGGCCATTGCACACACATTACGGCCCTGCCTCACATTTTCGCAGCAGCGGATTCCGCGGAACACTGTAGCCTACACATCCCGTTTCAATCATTCCCCTCTACTCTAAAGTCGCATCTAAAAAGAACGCCATCTGGTCTAGCTGTGTATATTTTGTTATTTTTGATTATGGATCAGGGTAATCAACTCTTCAAAAGATACTGTTCAAATTATTCTAATTTTGAACAGTATCTTTTGAAGAGTTGATTACCCTGAACTTTAAGTATAATAACTGCAAAGTATTCAGCTGAAGCCACATATTTTTCAACTTCCCCACGGCATTTGTTATATAGGGCAGGCAGTGCAGATCTGGTGACATGATGGCGAGAGGGCATCGCGTAACGCTTGTCCATAGGTATAGTGTTAACCAGTTGTCCATAGTGTTAACCAGTTGCTTAAATCCCTGGTTGCTAACTGGGCACATGTCTTTAGCTATGTAGAATGTGATGGCATCTGTTATATATTTATGTCTTTGCGAGCTAGTTGAGTATGCCGTTGCACTGTAAAGCGCGTCCTTAATTGATGACTGTGATGTGGTGGATGAAGTCGAGGGGGCACGCTCGTGAACTGTCAACGGGGGGGGAGCCCTCGCTGCGGGGAAACTGTGGACCTCGGTCATCTGTCAGCGCAACTGAAATGATGACGTTTAAAAATAGCGGGCCGTCAGCAAGGCGAGCCGACACCTTAAACCCAAAGTATTTCCATACAGCGGAATTGGTTTTACCTTTTTTGTTCACGAGTTGCTCTTGTTCTGCCATCTTCGCTCGTGCTGAACTTACACAACTATTGTCACTCACAACCTGGCCGAGAGGGCTTTTAGGGAGGGGTGAAAGCGCATGCAGCAAAAATAATCGTTTTCTTTCGATTACGTTGTTTTCGTAATCGTTGCAAGCCAAAATCGTAATCAAGATTAAAATACGATTAATTGCCCAGCCCTGTAACTCTAAAGGGACCAACAATTGTAGAATGAACATAAACCTATACCAAAGAAGACTGGATTCTAGAAAATGACACCACACACAAACAAATGATTAATGCAGTAATTAATTAAGTGAGAAATAGGTCATTTTATCATAGAGATCTGTACAATCAATAAAGACTGCCACTGTTAACACCATGTGACACTAATCTTCAGTCATTATTTCAGTTACAGTAATTTAAGTTTCATTTTCCTTGTGAATGAATAATAAAAACTTGAGGAGTAAAACAACTTGTTATCCACTGCTGTGAATGATTTAGGAGTTGTGGGGAATAGCATGGCTTTCAAAGAAAGAAAAAGATCCACAGCTCCAGACGTTCGAAACCCAAATGCTCTAAGAAATGTTAATTAACCTCCTCCCTGTCCTCCTTATTACATTTCAACAAAGCATCTACTGGTAATATCCCAGAGTTCACTGGGGGGAGGGACAGAATGGTTGATGGAATACGAAAGAGGGAAGCACATCTGGTGTTAGAATACACCCACTGAGATGCTGAGAGGTTGATGGGGCTACACTGATTAGGACACACACACACACACACACACACACACACACACACACACACACACACACACACACACACACACACACACACACACACACACACACACATGCAGTATCACATTTTTAACTCAGGTGCCGGGAGGAAGATGGTACATCATAAATATCTTTGTGTGTATTCATATCGACTCACTGGTGTACTGTACCTGCCAGTCTTTAAACTTCACAGTGGGTGTATGATTGGATTAAAATGTGTTTGTGTGCATCTGATTATGTTGCTCTGCCTTAATCTATATAAACGCATGTATGTATGCATACATTTGCTTGTGCGAGCAAAGCGGAAAATGTCTCCTACTGCAGATATGATTACAATAGCAGAGTGCAGATAATGACGTTTCCTCCTGTCTCAATCATGCACTAATTAAACACTGAAAGATAACTTCAGAATTGTGTGTGTGTGTGTGTGTGTGCGTGTGTGTGTGTGTGTGTGCGTGTGTGTGTGTGTCTGTGTGTGTGTACTTAATGTCTCTCTTGGTCCATACACCTAAATATAATATACAGTGATTGTGTGTGATGAAATGTGCATTATTTCTGACCCACTTTATAACCTTGAAAAGGATCCAGACTGTATAAATTACTGTGTGTCTTTTACCTCACGTTTAAATAATGCACATTACATTGTATTTCCAATCTCGCTCCAGCAAACATTTGTGTATTCCCAGTATATAGTACAAGTGGGATCAGTGAACTGAAGCTCATGTTCCTTGTTGATATAAATATTTTACATAATTCGGCAGGAAAGACAATAAAACATCCATGATCACATGCTGTTTACATGTTCCTGTGCTTCATGCTCATTTGTTACAGTCATATTTTAGCGAGTCAACTACAAAAGGAATTTTAACACACTGTCCAAATTCTTTAACTTTTGACTGCAGCTGGGAAACATTCCCGGGTAGCCATTGGTGGCTAGAGATGCTGTAATGAAAAGCTGGTGGGGATCCCAAAAAGTCTAGATGAAGCACTTGCCACGTTACACTGCATAGGCGTGAAATAATAGCTTCCTGTAATTGCCCCAGATACTTTATGGGGGTGCGGTATGGGTTCTGAGTGCTTTAGTGATACAGCTGGAGCATTGACTCCATTGCTGGGCTTCACTCAGTTTGTTTTGGATAATCTTTTTGTTTGTGTAAGGTCATACGAAATTTAAATTATTTGAAGATTCCTGAAGTTAAAGTAGGTGATGCAGGGATGTCAACTGAGTGCACTTTGTTTTCAAAAAATGTCTGATGCTGACTCGCATTCAATCACATTCCTAGTAGACCTTGAGTAAAGTGATCTGTTTATTTTGTTCTCAAATGGATAGTGTCACTCTCCATCCTCTCAACATACACTCGCACATCTTCCAGCTTGTCTTGTTTGCCCCCACAAAAGTTATTTACCGTATGTTGGTAAAATCGCAAGTATGTTCACAATTTTCAATTTAAAAAGTAAGTCATGATACAGGAAAGCAACTTTAGTTACGTAAGTTGTATCAATGCTTCTTCCATCCTACAGAACAATGGGTTGCCAGACAATAAGCTGGAGTTGCAGTTTGCATGGGAGTATTATGCGTAATGTTTGCTGGTTCCTGGTTCCATTTTGATCTTAAACACACACAAATGGCCCAGATTCCATAACAATTTGCTCAAAAGGCAGTGTAAGATGAACAGCACAATTAAAGTGATTTATTAATGATGCTTAAGAAATGAGATGCAGACAAAAATGATAGTGTTCATCATTTAATTCCTGAAGGGTACTGTTTTATTTCTGCGTTCTCTTTAATGTTTAGCTCCTGCTAAACCTGTAATGGGTAAGTTGCTCTGCCTCTGAGTGACTGCCTGTCTGTGTCTCTATGGCTCTTCTCTGTTTCACCTGTGTTGTCTTATGTGACTTTCTCTGACTCTTATGGTACATAAATTATATTAGCACTTGGTGCTTTGTTCTCCTGTAGTTAACAGATAAAAAGAGACGTAGTGTATCCTTTCAAATCCTCTAAAGGCTCTCCACATCAATATTTTTCGAACACTTTGTTTTAGTAAACCCATTGGGGTCCAGATAACAAACTCTGGCTTTGACAAACTTCATCCAATCCCATTTCTCTCACTATATTCACGCACTTAACCTCCAGAACCATTAGTTTACCTACAGTAGGCTATGTGTCTTTATTTGTAGTAATTTAGTTGTCTAGAAATTCAATATTACAAAAGGAATACATTAAAGGCGGGTAGGTAATTTTGAAGAAACCAGCTCGAGTGCGCTAGAATTTGAAAATATACAGCCGGAACAATTCGGCCACTTCCTTACAGAGCCCCTCCTCCAACACACACGAACGCGCACATGACCAATGAGGGCACAAGATAAGTTTGTGCCAGCCTGTCCTCCTACAAAAAACGACCATATAGGTCGATTGTTCAGCAGCTTATTACGACACAGAGTCACGTTTCAAATGTGGTCTAGTTAATAGAACATAATAATATCAGCTATTGAAATTCTGATTTCATAGATGTGTCTCCCATCACCCATCACCCAAAACCCCTTACTATTCTCTCAACTCAGTATATTACATTCTTTAATTCAAAGCAAATCAGTAATATCTTTAAAAACTACAAGTCCTTTTATATCAGCTGTGCATCGTTATGGTGTAAATATATCTACCAATTGGATCAAATATAAAAGTCAGCCGGATTAGTATTGATACTGCAAGGAAACATATTGTATGAAAATAAATGGAAGATGTTGGGTAATTGCTGATATATTTATGATCCACGTCACATATTCAGTTTTGGCGGCATTTCTTCCAGTTTGTCCAGAAGTCTTCTCATCAGCGCTCTATAAATAAAGAACTACGGCAGATGTGTAATAGTTAATGCAGCCTAACTGTGTATTACAATGCCGTTATGTGATGACTTCTAAGAGAAAAGCAAGAATAAAATAAACTCGGAATAAGGTATTATTTTTTTTTAAATGTTTTCCGATTTCATATCACATAAGCACCATATTCCGACATGCATTGCGACTAAAACATCCAGGATTATAGGTAGTTCGAAGTTTCAAAACCTCTGAAAAAAGAAATGTGTCTCTCAGAATTGAAAAGGAAAAACCAATGGGAAAAACACAAAAGCATTGTACACAATTTAAACCAATTAATGTTGTGTAATTAATAAGGATAAACTGATGTTTTTTAGTGGATGAGTACTGCAGATATCACTGTTAAATCATTTGATCATTGGTTTCATTATGAAAACTTTGAGACCGGAAATACTGTGTTCACCCCGTGAGGGTTTGATGCTAACCTTACATGGAAGCTGCCGCATATCCATGTTGCGCGGAGAGAGACCTTTAACAGCATGTTTAATTATTGACTTTTCATTCCTGTATAATCATTTTGCTCAAAGATGGCACTGTTTGTCAGAGTACTTCATCCTTCTGGGATTTCATGAAGAACAGCTCCAACGCCTGTGTGTATGGGAACGCCTCTGGTGCTGGTCCAATAACTGGCACTTGTTGGTTTGTGCACAGATGGAAGGCACAAGTATAGGCCATCCAGTTATTTTAGCCGGGCCAGCTAAAATTATTGGTCGTGCTTTTTACAGTACCAGGTGACATTTTGTTTATGTAATTATTGTCAAAGCATAATATAATTATTGCTTTCGGGATGTTAAGAGCATTCCATGGAATATAACAAAAAGTGTTTTTGAAATAAATGACATACCCCACCTTTTTTGCATTGAGCAAACATATTGTAAACAATGGCTTAGCATTATTTATGTTCCCCAGGTGATCAGACTATTCAAGGTTTTGTATGTGGATTGTTAAATAAGCTAATCTAAGTCATGTAACATCTCCTGTAAAGACAAAATGCTGAAATCTATTTTTCATGAAGAATGACAAGGATGGGCAGCTGCTGACTTTTTTTTGATGCAACAAGTTCTCTGTAAAATATGTCAACACGGTACCTTCGTGATTTGACAGCACGGCTGTGATAAAATATTGAACTGTTAATCTGGGTGGTTTTCTGAATGCGACATATAGTCATGTAGAAAGACAGATCTGCACAAACTCAAATCTGTGATGAGGGATTTCTGTGGATGCAGAGACAGTGATGCAGAGTGACGGCAAACACACTGAAAGGTCTTACCCCATTACAAAGTAATAATCAAAACTACACAAGCTCCTTAAGTTTTAAAAAGCCAATTCTCCTGCATGAGCTACTATATATATATGACGTATTAACGTAAAACTGACAGCTAGTTCCCTGTGTATTAGGGTTGCTCGATTATGGCAAAAATGATAATCACAATTATTTTTGGTTAATATTGATATCATGATTATTTAATACGATTATTCATTTATTCAAACCTTTATTTAACCAGGTGGTCTCATTGAGATCATCGATCTCTTTTTCAAGGAAGACCTGTCTCATTGACTTTGAAAACATCAATTTATTGAAATTTAAAAAATAAAATAATAATAATTTGAACAGTATGTTTTTAACAGTTGATTACCCTGAACTTTAAGTATAATTCAACTGAAAAACCAATTAAAAAAATAATATATATATACATTTATATCTACATTTAAATAAATAATAGCAAAAGAATAAATACCAATAAAGAAGATCAACAAATATTTTGGAGCACACTTCCACAACCTACTAAACATATATAAATATGATAACTAATGTCACTCACAACCTGTAATGTTTAATTATACTGCTACACGCAGTACTCTTATTTTGGTAACTATTTATCCGGCTACTATTTAAGAGGTTGACGTTAGTGAAATGTGACTGTACGCTAGAGACCAGAGAATAAAGACAGGGCAACTAAAGCTTCCCTTTTAACATGTTTATATGGATTTATTAAACAGACCTGCAAGTCACAACCATAGACTGTATATAAAGGTCGAAACACAACCTTGCCGAGAGGGATTTTAGGGAGGGGTGAAAGCGCACGCGCGGGCTGGATGTATAACGCAAGACAAATTGAGACCATCATAGTGAAAGCAAATGCAGCAAAAATAATCGTTTTATTTCGATTAAGTTGTTTTCGTAATCGTTGCAAGCCAAAATCGTAATCGAGATTAAAATACGATTAATTGCACAGCCCTACTGTGTATTGCCACAACCTGAATAAAAACCCACAAAGCACTGAATCTCCAGTTATGTTTTTTAATTGTATTTGATGAAGCAAACACGGACAAAACAGTATGGTAGATCTGTGTACAATTTCATGTAGAAATCAGAGCATACATTATTTACACACTTGAGGCTCAAAGTGATTATTGGATGACTATTGGACATTAGATTAGTTTGGAATATGCTGCGGTGTTGTCAAATGTGAATCGTTGATGGGACAAAAGACACTGCATTGTTCAACTGATACGGCAGGGTGTTGGTGTCCTTTTAAATGCTTGTATATCATCATATTGTTTTTACTTTCTGAAGCATTGATATGCTATGATGCAGTAATATCCTCGCTGTGTAAATACATTATTTACAAATGTGTTTATAGAAATCATCCCAAGTAAAGAGCTTAGTTTTGGTCATTGCTAAAAGCATAAATAGTATAATGAGGCTTCTTCTTTAAAGAAGTATTGTGAGATCTGTGTTTAAACAGCTTTTAAGACAGTTTTTATTTAGACAGTTGTTCTAACAGAGAGTGGGATAACTCTTAACAGTTGTCAATTCATTATCCTCTCTGGTTTCTTATTGCAATACTTAATATACACTGTTGTTAAGAATAGTTAAAGCTGGTGGTGTGCAGGGTGGGATTATAACTGAAAAAGATGCTGGGAACATATTCTGATGTTAGTTCAAAAACAAAAACATAAAAAAACAAGGATCGTTTGTGCCGCCGCACAGTGGGATGGCAATGTCAAAAAGCAGATGACTTTGTATTCAAGCTGTTGCCATGATGTGTTGCAGTGTGACTGTCAGTGAACTGTAGACCTGTATTTGGGTGAAAATGAGTAGCAGCCGGAGACAGACGTAGCAGTCGGTGTCAGTGGATGCAGCGAGGATGGTACTTAATGACTGAACCGCATGCATTATTTACAGGTGGTGGACAAAATAACAGCAGCAGATTAAACTCTCAGCCAATCTTATTGTGCTGTAACTGACAAGTATTCAGCATTTTTTTCCCCCCTTAAACTGTGGGTTTTCTCTGGAAGTGTTTCCTTGTACGATGTGAGGGTCTAAGGACGGAGGGTGTCGTATTGTCATACTGATATTCTGAACAATCTGTGTTGTTGTATTTGCTGTAAAGTGTCTCTACTGTAGGCTATTTTTATTATATTAACAGCACTTTGGCTCGACCAAAAATCGTTTACAAATGTGCTATATAAATAAAACTTGATTTGATTTGATTTGATAATATTATTTTCCAAGGCTGCATATTCTAGTGTTGTTTGATTGCCTGATATTTCAAGCTGTGCGTAGTTTTGGTTACTGTTCCGCAATACATGTTTTTGTGGACATAAATGGACTTTGATTTCCGTCTGTGTTAGCAGAATAAAAACCCGAAATAACTGGACAAGAAGTAGAATCTGCTTACCTTAGGGCCTGATACCTCATTCATACTGGTGCACTTAATGTAAACAATGGTAGTTTGGACATGAATATTTTCAAGGTATTAGAATAACAGTTGTGTGAAATTGTTCCTGGCTAAAGAAGCAATACATACAAATATCCCTCCAACCAGCTGGAATAATTTGATCCTTTCTTGGATACAATGAAAGGATGGAAGGATGGATTTAAAACTGGTTACTAATCATGCTTAGCCTGGGGCTATAATGGGGGAATTGGAAACACGCACACACACACACACACACACACACACACACACACACACACACGCATTTATACACACTCACAAGCATGCAGAATCTCACACACAGAAACAGCCAATATATATGCTAACCAGCTAACACGACTCCTCCTACCTTAAACTATCAAGGAAAGGATTAGTACAAGTGTTGTTAAGTCACTGTGTACGCTTATGTGTGTATGTGTCTCCTACTTCAATTATAGATTAAGGCTTGGAGCACAAAGACGGATCAATGAACACACATTTTTACACACCTGTCAACGCATGTCTATTACAAGTTTAACACAGCAGTGAAAGCTGGCGAAGCAGTTCACCCATTGCCTACGTTTTCAATTAGCCAATTAAAAGCTGGATGTGTGCATATATATGAAAAGGTGCCTTCACTTACATAGAAGTCAAACCACATTCAGTCTGC
Source organism: Champsocephalus esox (assembly GCA_036324585.1). Lineage (NCBI taxonomy): Eukaryota > Metazoa > Chordata > Actinopteri > Perciformes > Channichthyidae > Champsocephalus > Champsocephalus esox. Next base: position 359,922 of record JAULUE010000036.1, read on the forward strand.
TGCAACAGGGGTAAGACAGCGCTTTAAACAACATGATTCACTTAATCTGCAGACCTGAATTGAGGCCCGAACCTGGCCCTTTGAACCAAAAACATCTAATTTAAAGGTGTACATTGTGTGATGCTTGGTTCAGTATTCCTTTATTAATACCACCAGCAATTGAATTGCATAGAGCAAAGTAACGTGGTGGAATTTAAACAATCTTTTTTTGCATTTACAGATTTGTAAATCTCCCTGAAATGTGAATTGTCTATCATGTTCCAGAAGTCTGCTACAGAGTGTGTGTGTGTGTGTGTGTGTGTGTGTGTGTGTGTGTGTGTGTGTGCGTGCGTGCGTGCGTGCGTGCTGCGTGCGTGCGTGCGTGCGTGCGTGCGTGCGTGCGTGCGTGCGTGCGTGCGTGCGTGCGTGCGTGCGTGCGTGATAAAGACTGGCTGTTAGAGGGCATAGGTTGACAGAATAATGGGGACATAATGAAGGCAATAAGAAATCGTTATAAGATAATTATTTACTGAGATGAGCACTGAGAACAGACACTTTAGAAGCTGCTCCAACAACGCTAATAAGAAAATGACTCTTCTCTTCAAACCATTTTGTTAAAGTGTGTATGTGTTTTTATGTGTGTAAAAGAGGAAGGTTAATCAATGTGTGCAATATGTAATATACTTTTGAACATGAACAATGTTAACTAAAAAACATGCACACGCAGAATAAGGGTGTTTCCATACATATTGATTCTCTGATTCATAGTGCGTGCTGTGGAGCATTATCAAATCAAATCAAGTTTTATTTATATAGCACATTTATAAACAATTTTTGGTCGAGCCAAAGTGCTGTACATATAATACAAATAGCGTACAGTAGAGACACTTTACAGCAAATTATAGCATTATACCAGAAGACACTCTGATGCATCTCGGTTTTCTTTCTTTATGACAACACCTGACAAAGCTGCTGACTTTTTTACATTCTATGGATATAACTCCATCTTTTTTTGCAAAGAAAAACGAAAGAACAATCTAGCATTAGATTTATAACATTCTTCATATACTTTTCAGAAGTTGAGTGGCTATATGCATACAAAAACAAAACAATGAATGGCTTTTACTCAGGATCTAATGTCACAGGAAGGGAAATTATTTGATGTTGTAATGATACAATCAGCTTAAAATGCATCCTGTTGATTATGTTCACATAATATTCATCTCAAAAGACTGATCATACTATTTTCCTGTTTCTGAGCAGTAATAACAAGACTCAGAGAATGCAAATAAACCATGTGTTTTTGGGCACCACTTTTACTCCACAACAACTTGTCTTTTATGTTGGTCGCATAATTGGATCTGAAAGGGTTAATCATGTTTTGAAAGGTGCTGCATTCACTGGAAAGAGAACTGTTAGGTGGTGTTGATGGTAAGCCAAGGTTCCTTAGTTCCTCCCAAGGCCAAGGGGAGGTACAATGGAACCGGGGTCCCACAACAGATAGCTTGTATTATTATTGTGGAATAGCCTCCCAACTGAGATACGGGATTGTCCCACTCTCAATAGTTTTAAAGGTCAACTCAAAGAATGGTGAAGAAACAAACAGACGTGCAATCACCGCTAAATGCACTTTAATACAGGGGTATCTCCTCTTGCACTTTATTTTATCTCCTCCTGCACTTACAGTTTTTCTCAATTGCTAAACCCACTATTTAGAATCAAAATTCATTTCTTCAAAACAAGAACATAGTCATCTAAACAGAAACACACTCGCCATAACTCTGAATATCTTTTGCAAAATGCACTTACAAAACTGAAAATAGTGGTCACAAAAAAGAATAAGTCGATCGAAACAGAACAAATTGTCCTCTAATGAGACAAATGCGTTTTCATAACTGAAACTCCGGTCACCACAATAACACATTCTACCATAACGATATACATTTCTTGCAAAATGCTCTAAGGCAGTGCTTCTCAAAGTGTGGTCCGCGGACCACTGGTGGTCCGTGAGCGCCCCCTAGTGGTCTGTGAGTATATTGGTAACATTTTACATTTGAAATAAATAAATAAATTTAAATGTTCCGCACTCTCACGGGAATATCTCCGCAATGGACTTTCGATTGCATGATATAGCCCAGATAAACACCTTCACACACATCTTGCCACTTGTTTGTACAATTTTCAGGCGATTTTTAAAAAACGATGTGTTTTTGGATATGTGTGGAGTTAGGTGGTCCGCGAGTGTTTTTTTATTGGTTAAGTGGTCCTTGGTATGAAAAAGTTTGAGAAACACTGCTCTAAGGCACTCAAAACTAAAAATACCCCTTCCAGAACCAGATACCTTCTCCAAAAACAAACATTTGTCAGCTCGTTAGAAGACCATTTGAACGGTCATTACTAAGTGGCACACTAAATACTGACTACAATCATCAATACACAAACCTCAAGCTATCGATATTGGAAACTGAACGGAAAACTGACAAGTTGGGAGAAACAAACTTACATATAGGAAAAACAGTATGTTACTGTAACTATGTCATTGTTTTTATTGTCTCATTTCAGAAGAGCACCGTAACAGAAACAAATAGCAATACACTGGAAAAAAAATAAATGATGTAAATCAGCAGTAAAGCAGAGAATGAGATCTATATAGCTTTACTGATCTGCTCTGTGGCCTCTGTCTGGCCACATAGCCTACGTCACAGCGTATGTCTTCCCTTGCAAGGCAGCGTGAGAAATATCTCCTTGCGTGTCGACACCACCCTTGACAGGATTCCGCAGAGATGTCCCGACAGCCAGCATTCATTGCGTCCAAAAGGGGCATTCTGTCATGAGGAGGATGGTCATAAACCTTCCATCTCCAGGCAGAGAATAACTCCTCAATGGGGTTTAGAAATGGGGAGTATGGAGGGAGGAACTCCATGGCCATGTGTGGATGAGCCTCAAACCATGCCCTCACGTCACGTGGCAAGGACACGTTGCGTGTTATATGCTCCCATTACAGGGATGTGAGCAAGGACGCCTTGTGTCGAGATAGCCGCACACAATGTTATGTTTCCTCCCCTTTGGCCTGGAACAAAGACTGTTGCTCTTTGCCCAATAAGGTTCCTCCCACGTCTCCTCACTTTGGAGAGGTTGAAGCCTGCTTCATCCACATATAGAAAAACATGTGGTAATGCATTGCCTTCCAGCTCCATCATTCGCTAAAGAAAATGAAACAAACAGAGGACCGTTTTACATTACTGTAAGGGGTCCGACAAACTAAAAATATAGGCAAGCCATCACTGTGATTGAGGTCCTTACCTGTACATACCGGTGCCTTAACTCCTTCACACGGTCAGAGTTCAAAAGGAACCTTATAGATCTGTTTCATTCTGAGGTGGTGCCTTTAACACCCGGTCAATGGTTGCAACACTTATAGATGGAATGTTACTGAAGACATCCTGGTCTGCAATTATTCTGGCCTGAATCTCCCTTAAGCGGATTTCATTGTTGGCCACAACCATATCAACAATGGCAGACTCTTGTTCTGGAGTAAAGGCCTTTCCTCTGCCACCAGAGCGGGGTGCTCTTTCAGTTCTATCAAGAAATATTTGAGAATGTTATGTACTGTAATATAAAAACAGTGATCGAAACCTACACACAAATAGAAATGCATGAAGTGCTATCAAAAAGGGTTACAGTAGCTTACCTATTTTCGTGCCTGAAGATCCTAATAATGGATGCCACTGTTGATCTCCGTATATTGGTCTGAACCTTTTGGCCAGCCTCACTGAGGGACATGCCATGGTTTATGACGTGGTCCACAATAGTTGCACGGGTGTTGTCCGAAACTACTGTTCGCATTGGTCCCCTTTCAACTCTTCCACCACACATACATACAGCCCTCCCTCTTCCTCTGTGAACATCAGGGTTCCCTCTTCCTCTGTGAACATCAGCCCTCCCTCTTCCTCGCTGAACAACAGGGTTCCTTCTTCCTCTCAGAGCTCCTCTACCTACTCGATCAGCCATTTTTTTCACACAAACATCTTACTGAAGTGAGGGAGGTCTTTTATAGGATTCTCACTAATTACAATTACTATAGGAAAGTCATTGATATCAGCTGATTACACTACATTCCATGCAGTTACCTTTTTCAATGGGGTGATTGACTGATAACAAGTGTTAATATTTTGCACATCTAGTGTCAATTAGTGTAGCTATGGTGTAATTTTATGAGGAGTAAGTGTTATCCACTGTGAGAAGATCATTTTGTTTTGTAGACATGAGTTACACAAAAGATTGTTGATGTTTGTGTAGAGAATTGTAACTTCAGTTAGAGAATTGTGTGCACATCACCCCCACCCTGATCCACCTCCACTGGCTCCCAGTCAAGCACCGTATCACCTATAAACTCCTTCTTCTGACTTACAAATCCCTCCATGCCCTCACCCCCCAATACCTGTCTGACCTTCTCCGCTACCACACTCCATCCCGGAAGCTAAGATCATCTGGACATGATCTCCTCTCCACCCCCTGCACCAGGTTGCGGACTTTTGGTGACAGAGCCTTCAGTGTGGCATCCCCCACCCTCTGGAACTCTCTCCCCCCCGAAATCCGCAGCGCCCCCCCCAAAAAAGCCCTCAAAACGCACCTTTTTACATTACTTGTTAGACGCTTTTATCCAAAGCGACTTACATACTCAATACTGTGGGCAATACCTACAGGAACAATTTGGGGTGAAGTGTCTTGCCCAGGGACACAACTACATGCTGACTGCAGTGGGGTTTGAACCTGTGCTCCCCTGATTTGAACACCAACGCACTAACCCACCACGCCACAGCCTCCCTCCCTTTTACCAAGGCTTTCCCCACTGTATAGTTAGTTTAATTTTTTAAGTTTATTTTTCCGCTACTTCCCCCCCCACCCCCTTAACCTGTCTGCCTTTTTTTCCCCCTACTCCCCCCCCCTACCCGACTTGTAAAGCGACCTTGGGTTTCCTGAAAGGCGCTATAAAAACATTATATATTATTATTATTATTATTATTATTATTATTATTATTATTATTCATGTGCATTGTCCCGATTCAAATAAACGATTAAATGATTTTTTTTTATAATAAATAATACCTCTTGAACTGTTTACCTATGTAACCTTGACATTGCTGTTTCCAGGCATATACATCGCTCAGTCATTCTTCCCTCTGTATGATTTGACATTCATAGGAATAGTAAAATGTAGGCCTACACGTTTTAATATAACAACTTAACCATTGCCAATTTGAAAAAGCCACACTCACACACCAGCTGGATGCCATTGCTCGTAGAGGGAATTGTATAAACAGTCCCCATGCGTCAAATATCAGCCTTACTTCTAACACTCACATTGTGAAGCTGTTTAATCTCTAAAATATGCCAGTCTCCATTAGCAGCCATCTACACTGGCGTCTCTCACTTCTCCGATAATTTATCCAAATGTCACTCTTTGAGCTATCAGTAAGCCTATCAGTAAACTGTGCTTATAATGGGAAAGCCAATCAGTCTGTTTTGTCTACCCCTGTTTCTGTTTCAATCAGTCTTAAAAGTGTAGGGCTGCGTGGGTCATGGTGCACAAGATCATTTGTGTCTTTCTGCTACTGAGCATCATGCCTGGTAAACCCAAATATCCCTTGCAAAACGGCAGCTGTCTTTCCTAATTAGTGGTTGAAAAATTGCAAATGTACAAGTTGTTTCGTACCAAAATGTGGCTGCAGTAGCTCTCACTCTCGTTATAAGGTAAAAAAACACCAGGATCTGTTTTCATTTGCAGCACTCTGTTTGCTATTTAAAACAGTTGTGCTATACACAATTTGTATCTTTTCAGTCAATTCAGTCTGATTCCTTTGAGGATGCAGGATGGCATCAACAAACAGACCCTTAGGCACGAAGAACAGGCACAAGCTACTAAAACAGTTCAAAGCTGTGGGAGGCTGTGGCGCAGCACTAGTGTGTTGGTGTTGGGATCAGGGGAGCACAGGTTGAAACCCCACTGCAGTCAGCATGTCGTTGTGTCCCTGGGCAAGACATCTACACCAAATTGCTCCTGTGGGGATTGTCCACAGTATTGAGTATGTAAGTCACTTTGGATAAAAGCGTCTAACAAGTAACATGTAATGTAAAAAGCTAGTTGGCAGAATAAATGTCATCATAGTAAAAGATTACATTGGATGATGCCACTTCATTTAGCAATTTAAAGCAAATGCACACATTCTACGCAGTGGCGGTTCTAGACCAATTTGACTGGGGGGGCAACTGGGGGGCCAGTTATTTTCTGAGGGCACAATAAATGCAGGACGAAAAAGAGAACTAGACAGTATGAAGTAATTGCGCATACGAAAACAATGCAATACAGTTATTGGTATTTGTTTCAGTACACTTATTTATTTCAGATATATCTTATAGTTATTACTGTTAGCTTCAGCTTAAGTTATAGTGCAATGTTTGCACTAACACCATATTTATATAAAAATAAAGGCAATTAACAGTTACATCTCTACTTTACATAAGGTCTGCACAATCTCACATTATAGCAACAAAATCCTGCGGTTTTTGGCAAACCGAGTACCAGAAAATATACATTTAAACAAAAAAAAATGGTCATTGTTAGTGGGGGCCACAGGGGGTTCAGAGGTCACTGCACTAGAACCGCCCCTGATTCTACGGATTGTAACCAGTCAGACACATCAGTAGAAGTTGTGAATGGCAGATTGCTTCTTTAGCTAGCCTTCCCTTTAAACAGAAGGGCAAACTGCTTTATCCTTGTTAAACTGGAACAAATCACCCCATGACCTGTCCTCATCAGTATGGATCCGCACAGTTAAACTTCCCTTCCCCGACCCTTTGGCACTGTGCTTTGTCAGTCCAATTCTTTAGCTCGACTGTTGGCAGTGGTGCCTAAGATCAGGATGGGAATGTTTCTCCATCAGGTCTTTCACATACTGCTATTGATCGTAATCCCTGTGACTCCAGCTGTGTGTGAGAATTATTCCCAAATATTTTTCTCTTTTCCCGGAAACAGTGCCAATACAGAGAGGGGGATTGTTTGAAGATTTTGGGGGATTTGGCTCGGGTACATAATTGGTATTGGGGTTTTCTTAGAGGGATGATACTGTTTTAATCATTTTTATATCTCCCCACAATATTCAGTCATGGCACAGTGTTGGGTCACACGTGTCTACATAATGCATGAACGCACAGACACACACTTAGCTCACTGAATCTGTATGCAATATGTATTGTGTGTACTGGTGTTTACTGACATCAAAATGATTTTATAGGTGTGTTTAGTCAGTATGAAGTATAGCTATAACCACTGATAATGTCCATTTAGTCTGCTGATAAGATTCAAACTGTGTGGTATATCCTTGCACAGAAGGTACAATCTCGAATTTCATTGAACTAAGGAAACTTTAGCACCGTGGACATCCATCACTTACTAAGAGTAGTGGTTTACGTTCTTTCTTCTCAGCATAAGATTCAGCAACTTGTTTCATGAAATGAAATGATACTTTTAAGAGATTTTGAAGTCACGCTTCGTTATTATATGTGGTTCACAAACACTTTACCTGAAACTAAATACTACTGTAAATCCCCCCCAAAAAACAAAAGATCCCTTTCATTAAAACCACTTATATTCATAAATCAGAGCTTTAACAAGTGATACAAATCCACCTGTCCACACACAGCAGTGGGATTAATGTTTAAGCATAATGTGCTTAAAATGTATTTGACTTTGTTGTAACCATAGACATGGTACATCATCACATCGATGAATTAAACATAACACGCGTTGCTACACACTCAGACGTACTAGCTAACACTCACACGGACAAAGGATTAATAAAACATGAATCCATATAGTACGGACGTCATTGTTGTTAGCTGGATCAGCATGTACAGTACTGTATATGGTTTAAAGGCTATTCAAGAGACAAGTGCAGCTGGATGTTCCTGTGTTAGTGTGTTGCAACATCAGAGCAAGAGAGAATGTGTTGGTTGTATTTAGAGGCATGTCATAGAGTTAAATAATGTATGAACTTAACCTACTAATTGCACACTTGCCTTAAGACAGCACTTGAGATTGCGCTTTCTTTCTCTAAACATCCGTCTAATTTTCTCTTTTCTGTCTTTGCTTCCCTTGCTTTTTACTTTTCTCTCCATGTCATTCTTTGTACGCACCATCTCTTCTCTATTCTAAACAAATAGCTTTACAAGGTTTCGAGCATGCATGTTTCTCTCAGATACAGGATGTAGTTTCAGTTTAAGTGCTGCTCAGCAAATTGTGCTTTATAAACCGTGAATAATCAGAGGTAGAGTGGAGCCTTCTTACTTTTGAAAGACATTATTATGTACATGGTGCTGCTCTTTAAACCATCTTATTTGAACAGGATGACTTGTCTTATCAAAGAACCTTACATTACAAAACCAGTTTTTATTTCACCTCATCTGAGAACCATGTCAGTCTAGTAAACTACTGTACGTTTCCCAGAGGCCTAGACATAATAACATAGAAAGAGCACTTGGATTGTTGCAACAAATCCCCTGTCTGTTGTTGCCGTTACAGCAGTTGTGGGTTAGCCCAAATGACCTCAATGCAATATATCTGACTTTACTTGCATTTGGAGTCTGAGCATGTTTTCAATGCCTTAGCACGTTAGGGACACAGTGATCGAGCGGGGATCAGGTGTGACTGTGGCAGTGGATTTGACTTCCCACCAGTGGATTGTAATCATTCCCTTTTAAAAACATCTCTTGAGTCAAATTAGCCTCAATAAATCAATATGAAGGTGCTCCAATGTAATTATTATAGTAGGACTTAAAAGAGCGGTTTAGTGATTTGGTTTTGTGGATGGGCGGACTGGTTTGTGAAAACGGAATAAGAGGAACACACATTTCTGAATTCCTCTGCTATATTTTCATGTGAACTTTAAATAGTAAGTTCACCTTCACGGGAAGTCTAAGGCTTGATGAATATTACATTTAGGTCTATACTGGCTAGAGATTTAGGTGGATTCTGTGTATTCCCTCCCCCTGCTCCCTCAATGTCCCCATTTATGTATGAAATTCTGCACTTCCTCATTAAATCTTTCATGAATGCAGAAGTGCCCTGAAGAGAAAATGTGTTTCCTCATCACCTTGTTCACCTACCATTTCTCCATTCTTCCCTCATCTTTCCTGTCCATTACAGTACAATTTCGTTAATATCCTTTTTCATTGTTTCTTACTGAACGTAAGGCGCTGACGCCACCTTAAGTGTGTGTTTTAAGTGTTATGTATTCGATATATTTATATGTTATAAATAAAACAATTCCTCCCACTATCTCTTTCTGGATTTGTTCAATCACATCTCCCAGCCTTCGTAAGAGGGTAGAGTTTATTTTGCTGTCATGTGAGTAGCTCAGTTGTCAAGAATTCTATATAAATACTTTATAGATCTACCTTTGAACGTCAAATACTCACTTTGTAGCAGCACGGTACGCACAGAGAGATAGCAGAATCCGCAAATGAATAGTGCGAATGTAATAACCTGCTACAGATACACATACGTTCCTAATTACTCCACAGGTAAGCTAAGTCTCCTGGGTCACACACACGCACGCGCGCACGCACACACACACACACACACACACACACACACACACACACACACACTAGCAGTCATGCTGACACTGTCCATTAGCAGTAGATGACCCCTTGTGGCAGACGAGAAGGTGAATGCGGTCGGGAAAAGTTAAAAGTCAGAGGGAGGTGATGGAGGGAGGGGGGGTTGCGGCTCTCTCTGAATGATTGATGCTGATCCCCCATGTGCTATCCAGAGCTGGTAGTTGGCAGATGGACACACACACACACACACACACACACACACACACACACACACACACACTCTCCTAATGCACTTGTGCCACTTTGTAATCCTCTCCCAGATACTCACAAACACTTCCCGATTCACTCACTCACTCATTCATTCTATGCCCCTCTGCAGTGTACACACTCACAGCTGGTGTCAGAGCGATTTCAGGCTGATATGCAGCTATTTCTCAGGCTGTATCTAATGGCTGATTAGCATGCTGTTAATGATCTCCAGCTCTCAGAATCTTCCCCCTTTTTTCCTTCTCTTCTTTGTGGAACATGGAGGGAGGGTTTCCTCCAAAGGGCAGGAGGGGGTCAGGAAGCTAACTTAGACTTCCACTCATCCTTTTTTTCAGAAACAGATGGGTAGACAAAGATAGAAGCAAATTGCAGCTGCTCTGAATTCTCTTTACTTTGAAGGTGGAGGGATGAATGGATAGACCGGCACTGTGTGGAAAGATGTTCCACCTGGCTTCTTTTTAGGCAGTATGCTTTGCAAATGAGTTTCACTTTTTAGAAATGGCTTACACTTCATTTTTCATGGGTCGATCTTTCACAACCCAGTGAATTTGGATTTGACGCAGATACTCTCTTCTTTTTAAACGCCCAAACACGCAATATCCAATTTGTGTCAGTTGTTTATATCCTCCTTGTATTTCTAAAATCATCTTAGTAGTAACAGGAACAAGATTCTGTGTAAGCTGTTCAACTTTTTGTCCAAGCAGCTTTTATTTGCCAAAAATAAGAATAACAAGCCTCTTTTCTTCAGCTGCACTACGCCTCAAACATAAATGCAGCATAATGTAAAATGGATCTTACTGCTCCCCTGTGACTGTCTCCCTCCTGGAGAGGATAGCAGCAGAGACATTAGGAGCAAAGCTGTAAAAGGAATTTGACTCATTTATTCCAGACATCGCCTCAACCCTTTTGATATTTTGGTGCGAACAGAGAGGATAGCATGTTTAAGGAATTTAGATGGTGTGTTAAAACAGTAGATGTAGAAAACAAAAACAGCTCTGGTAGTTATACTAATAGTTACATTATTGTTGGGTTGTCTAACCTTCAGTCAGCTCTCTGTCCCGTTCTTGTTAACACCTATGTATATTGTGAGATCAAATAACTTTATTTGGCTTGTTAGGATTTCACCATGTTTCATATCTACGTGATTGAACACAACAGACTTATATGATATTCTCTAAAAATGTAAGTGTTTTACTTGTATCTTGTAAATGCTCCAAACCTCGTGAAAACAAATGCAGTGCTCTTGCTCTACAGTAAATCAGCTGGATGGATGGATTGGCACTAAGATGGAAAACATAGCAACAATAGGACATAAAGGACACAGGAAAAAGTAAAGGAGTAAAGTATTTGGTCAAACATATTGTGATATTGGGTTTTCCTCCTACTGCCCTGCTCCACAGGCAACATTGATGTGAATAACTTTCATCAGGCTAAAGATCCTCTGACTTGATCACTGACACATACAATTGCTGCTATTCCCCTTAAAAAGTGAAACCCAGGCAATCCTTTTATCTCACTGGCAGTACCCTCTAAGTCTTACTCTTATATCACTTTCTGTCCTCTTCCTCATAACACATTTTCCTGCCCCCATCCTCCTTTGCTTCTGTGTCCCTCCTTATCACTTTCTGGCACAATATACTAATGGTTTCATCCTTTCAAACACCAAGTGATCCTCTATCTTACCTTGAATACAAGCTTGTCATCTTTGAGGTGAGGTAGGTGCAGGAGGGACCTCAAAGAGATGTCCAGAGAAGTCCAGCTTCGGGGGAATAGAGGGCGAAAAGGTGTGAGGTGAGAGATGAGAGATGAAGGTTCAGGAGGTCTGAAGCTGAAGGGCTGAAACATCATTATTTCTCACTCTAGCTGACACTGTCAATATGTAGACATTAATGACGGTAATGATATTCTCATCATTTCATCTGTGCCTGTAGGGAAGGTGAGACTTTTTGATTGTATCGAGTTCTGGCAGCTCCTAAAACACATTTTGTTGTTTGCATAATCCACCAGGTGCAGTGAATATGGTTGAATCCCAGTGCATTTCATTTGGCTTTCAATCAGAACTTAAACGGCTCTCTGCGATGTTATTTGTACCCATTAAAATGTCACAGTGTGTGTGTGAGTGTGAGTGTGAGTGTGAGCGTGTTTGTGTGTGTATAAATGAGTGTGGATGTGTGCATGCAGGTAACCTGTCAGTTTGATGCAGGGGTAATCAGCCTGGCTAATGGAGTCCTTGAGCAATTAATGAGTGTCTTAACTCCACCTAAGATAGAGACATACAGAGCACACATACAACCATACGAACAAACTAAACACACACACACACACACACACACGTTGCAAATGAACATCTCCACACACAATCTGCACTAATGCAGTAAACTTCCCAAACCACCCAAGTCAGCGTTTCCATTTAAAACCAATTACTGAAGGCATATTTCATTTTCTAGTAGATCTCCACTCGCTACACAGAACAAGAAACCAACTCATTGCAGCCATCAGTTATCAATGACAATTAATCAATACAAAAATGCAACCCGCTATGAGGAGTTGGTGAATGCACTCATGGGGAACATTCAGCGGCACAGACTCAACACAGACATTCACAAACACTGGGTGTACACACGCACACACACACACACACACACACACACACACACACACACACACACACACACACACACACACACACACACACACACACACACAGTATATGTATACAACACATAATACAATGAAATCACACAGGCATGCTTTTAGAATACGAAGTGCATTAATGTATGTTTCAAATACAGTTATGCATAATCATGTCCAAGTGGGGTCCCTTTATTATCATCCTTTATTATCATCCTCCTCCTCCTCCTCCTCCTCCTCCTCCTCCTCCTCCTCCTCCTCCTCCTCCGCCTCCTCTTTTCACAGAATCGATGGCAGATAGTTGTTCATTACTTCCCCTGACAGCTTGACAATAAGACATGTACATTCTGTCAGTTTCCTCTTACTTCCAGTCTCTTCCACTCTCAAGTCACTCTCAATTATTCACATCTTATTTGCAAACCCAGCTATTCATCTCGCAGTTTTTGTTCTGCCCCAGACTGACTTGTTCATTTGTTGTTTTATTGTTGTTTTTAAGTCCTATCCTGAATAGGCATGCAGCCACAGTCTATGCATGCAGCTCAAAAGCCTCTCCATATGCAAACAATATACATGTGTCCTTAGTGTAGAACAATAAGAACAATAAAATATTGGTCATGAGACCATTGACGCAAAGTTGCAGGACAGACTGTACATTCAGCATAATTCAATTAAACTAACTTAAACGGCCAGTCAGGAAGAAGTTTGTCACTGGCGCAATCAACTAGCTGGTCAAAAAGCCGCCATGAATGGTATAGAATGAAGCACATAGGACAGCAGTTAAGAAGTCAATAACAACAACAGTTAAATCCACAAAAAGCTCTGACATATTAAGTACCGTAGTATACTTAATATTGTAGGTGCTCTGGATCAAAAGTGCTGCACCCCCCTTAAACTTCTCTGTACAGGCTGCATTCCTCACATCTTATCTTCAGAGGAGCACGAGGGGAAAATATCCCTGGATGACTGAGTTTTCCCTCTGATATCAGAGAAAGTGTGGCCTGAAATGAAATCCAATGAGAGCATGTTTATACTGTCAATAATTCCTTTTGCCTTTCACTTTTTCATCTCACCAACCACAGATGAAAATGGTTTTGCATGCTTTGCTTCTTAGTATCTCTGAAGCAAATGTGAAAGAGGCAGACTTAATGTTTCTGTCAAGACAGTGGTTGAGTAGAGTAAACCTCTCATAGACCCATGGATCTGTGATGTGCTTGATTCAAAACTGTGTATACATAACTATAAGTAATGTAGTTTGGTGTTCAGGGTCATCAAACATATTTTGTATTGTATGAGATACTCTCAGCACAGTCCAACTTGCAAAGCTGTATTGTGGTTCTGCTGAACACTCACAAGTGAATATGTCTTTCAAAACTTGAAACACTCTTCCTCGCCGTTTAGAGCCACACAAAACAAATTCTAACTTTTGCTGATATACTGTTTATTTTCTGACAGCTCACATACTGTCACATTACTTTTTGTTCTGCAAAAAGCTGTCCCTACAGACACACACAAAGCCTCTGAGTCACACCGATGAAGCAATATGTTTCTTAAGGTTAAGTTACACTGACACATACCTTTGGTTTATCTTTATTTTGCGACTCAGATTTACAGAAAGCACATATATTATTCCTGTTGATAAATGCAATGCAAAGGGAGCCAGGCCGACAGTGTAATTGCATATTAATGTTGGTTACGACGGTGTTAAAGGGTAAGGACAGAGCTATACCCTTGACATTACTCTGGGTCTTTTTACTGAGAGTGTCAAATCATACAAGCAGAATTATGCATGTCTGCAAGTAGGTGATGCACGACATGCATTACATTGCCTGTGTTAGAAGGTCAAGGTGCAGGTGATAACATCTAAACAATGTTTTTAGTTTGAAGGAAAATACAGCAGGGGCAAACGATCGAGAATCAGACCTCTAAATACTCTTCAATCATACCTAAGCAGCCGTAGAAAAGTTGTACTGAATCGTTATTGTAAATGTAAGCAACTGTGTGCAAATAAAGTAGGCTTTCTTTCATACGCCGACCTTAGTGAATCTGTCAATATAAATAAAAAACACTGCCATGCAAACTTAACTAAGGTACAAGACATTATCCCAAAGAGACATTAATAGCAACGCTTGGACACGCTAAACATTTTTTCGGCATATCTTCTCATATTTAGTGGAATAGTATGGATCTTTACAGCCTTATTGCTTTCTATTGTGAGCGATGGCACGTGTTGTGTATTTACAAAGAGCTATTATCCATCCTACTAGAGTGTGAATGTTACACCAGCCATGTGACTCGTACACTGGTGGAGTAATTACTCATCGTGCTCACCGTGAACTCAAGAGGATAATGAGATTTGTAAACAAAAGGCAGCCATTTTGGCAGCAGTCGACTCACTAACCATCCTCAATGGTATCATTTGACAGGTGTGTGTGAGTGGATGTGTGTTAATGCATGCATTATGTGCGTATGTCTCTGCGTTAGCAATATGGAGTCGCCATTAATCCTCTCTTGCTAATTTTCTCTCTTCTTGCTCTGTCTCTCTTCCTCTCTCTGACCAGATTAACTCTCACCAAGGGGGTTTAAATAATCATCAAACACATAGGTGGTGCATAGAGACCAGGGCTACAAGTGCTTTTGTGTGTGTGTCTGTGTGTTACCTTTCCACCTGTTGAAACTGATGCCATAATCACTTCTTCTGAACCCACATGAGTAAGTGCTTGCATGTATATTTGGTGGTTTCCTGCCTGAATGCTCTTAATGTTGAACATGTACCATGGGTTACATTTACTTGTAATCTGCTGCTCAACCTTGCATATTTTTATCCTGATCCACTAATCTCTCCCTCTCCCCTCTCTCTCTAATTTCATCCTCGCCCCAGGCTGGGTTGCTCCTCTGTCAGGAACTGCCTGAACAAAAGCATGAATATGGAATAAAACAAAAATAAAGATGAAATTAGCCTAAAAATAGGGCCTCCATTTACAGATAATGAGGTGTCCTGTGAAGTGTCTGACTGTAATCAGCACTTGGAAAAAAAGGGGGAATAATCATCCAGCATCAGAAGGGACCGTGGCTTCATATTCAAAGATATTTAAGTGTTGTGAGATTCCACTTACAATAGTAGTTTAGACAAAATCTGTGCTCTGTTTTAAATAAAATGCAGTGTATCGCTTTGTCCTGTAAACCAGTTCAAGCCCTGGGTAGCAGGGTAAAGTTTCATCAATGGATAAAGCTGTTTTGTTAGTTTTATACTTTAATCTCAGGCTAATTTGGAGTCTTGACTGAGATCAGTCTTGGATGTTTTCTACAGTTTGTAGCTATCTTTTTGCATTAGAAATTGACAGTGATATTGTATTGCATGTTCAAATCAAATCCATTTTTATTTATATAGCACATTTTTAAAATGATTTTTGGTCGAGCGAAAGTGCTGTACATACAGTAAAAATACTTTGCAATAAGGACACTTTACAAAGAATACAACAGCACAGTTTGTGCGGAATATCAGTGTGAGAAAACGACACCCTCTGTCCGTAGACCCTCACATCGTACAAGGAAAAACTTCCAACAGTTAAACATTGTTGCTTTAGTGTTTACATATTTGTGTCCATTAGTTTCGTTGTTGGCATTTTTTTTTATTGTGATTTAAGAGTGTGCCACTACCCTTGTAAAAGTCCCTAATGGCAGGGTGAACTGCATTGTCAGACTACCATCTGATATATTGCTAAACAAAACAATATACAAAATACCGATTGGCTTTAAAGAAACCATAGAGGGTAGGAGACGGGATACAAACTGCAGGCACAGATGGTAAGCTCACATGCTTTGCACGCTAAACTATTCACCCCAACCACCTCCTCAATTCATGTCACTACCACATTTGCTACTTAGAATGAGGACTCATTATTCACAGAACTCTTCAGGAAAAGATAAGGTTGTTTTTCTCGAAGAAAGCTCCCCAGTGTGTGTTGCGGACCCAGTCTCGGCTCATTTGCCATCAGGTGGCCCTCGGAGAGTTTCTCTCATCCGGAAATCACCTGACCTGATCACCTGCCTGCTCAGCCGTCTCTCATTCCAGCCACCGGCCTTTTGTTTCCACCAATAGTTTAAACTTTACAGTGTTTGTTGCTAAGTTACTGTTTCCTGTTGTTGACTGCCAGTACTTGGACACTTGACATACTTTGTCATATATTTTGGGGAAACTTTTGACTTGTGGAAAAGTTTAAATATATTTGTTTGCCATGCAGCACCTAACAGTATGACAAGTAGAGCTTCTGTATAGTCACAAAGGGTACATTTTATTTTAGCATTATGCAAACAGACTTTTAACTACCTTTTAATTAACCTCATCTCTGCCTGATCCAAATTGTTCTAATCATCCTCTCAGGCAATTCTCAACCAGAGTCCTAGGCGAGGATGATGGGCTGCATACACATTTGTTTCATCAATATACTATATCTAAACTGTTTCTGTAAAAAGCAACACGATTAACATGGTGTTAGTGCATCCTTCCATGTGCTTAAAGGTCCCATGTCATGCTTTTCCGGCTATTACCCGTCCCCTTGTGTGTTATGACGCTTTTTCTGCATGTAAACGGTCTGCAAAGTCACAAACCCTCAAAGTACACTCTGTAGCGAGTAAAACTCTAACACAGAAAATACCTGTCTCTGCTGCCCCAGAACGCCTCGTTGGAGATTTCTGTTTTTCTTCCTGGGTACAGTGACGTGCCCATACCCAAATGGACCCATTGGTCCAAATGGACCAATCCGCGGAGCCGTTACGTTAAGTCTGTGGATTGGTCCAAATTGACCATTCCGCGGACTTCCTCAAACACACACACACTCAATCTTCTCTCAGCTGCAGCTCTGCCGATTTCGAGGCTGTGAGTCGGTGTGTGAGCACACACACAAACTCCCAGCCAGGCTGCGGGTGGGTGTGTGTGTTCGGGCTGGGTTTCGCTGTGTCTCGCTGTCTCGCAGACGGCCACTGGGCTCATATGAAGGGGGAGCAGGAGCTCCAACAAGCCGTTTAGGAGTGAATACACATACTATACAGAGATGCTGTATGAGAAACCAATGCCATTTTAG